>JAMWEH010000683.1:0-25338 GCA_024721245.1 Mitragyna speciosa | reverse complement strand
GGGCATTTGGAGCCTGAGTACTTGATGACAGGCATTGTTACAGAAAAGACTGATGTTTACATGTTTGGAGTTCTTCTGCTCAATCTCTTAACTGGTAAAAGGTATATGGTGATCTAGATGCTGAATATTTTTGTTTAGTTGATCTCGTGCAAGTTCACATCAGAGAACAATTGTTTGAATAAAATTTTGGACAATGCCATTATTGGAGAGGGAGGAACAATTATGGAAAAAGAAATGCTAGATGTTGCAGAACTCGCCTTGAGATGCAGCCAACCTAAAGGAGAAGACAGGCCAAACATGATTGACGTGGCAAAAGAACTGAGGAGTATTGAGAGATCAAGTCGCATTTGATTAGCTCAGTTATATTAATTCTCATTTAGATGCCTTGTTCACCAGGAATTGTCACCTGGTTACCATGTTGTAGTATGCTGTTTTCTCCCAATTCGTCAACTATTTTGTCATTTATCTCGGGCAGACTGAGTATGCATTCACGATGTTGTCTCTCGATTACTATCTCAGCATGGCTGCAGTTGAAATTCTCGTGATTGTAAGTTGTGTAATTACCTATCTGATCAATTATCTTCAGCAAGCAATCGAGAGTTTCAGAATATTGGTGGTGAATGTTTTGACTGTGGAGGGTGGATGGAGAACAGAAAAATATGTACTCTCTCTTTTCAAAAGAAAACAAAAGGAAAATAAAGTATTTTCTTTGCAGAATGGGAACATTGTATTCCGAGATCGATCTTCATCTTATATTAGGAATCAAGTACTATAATTTACATTCTCAATTTATGACCTTATCAGTGCAATAAACAATCTTGATAAGCGTCAACGTATATACCCTGGACTTTGGGCAGGACGTACGTGGGCTCCTGCATAAATTATCCTATTCTTTGATGATATAATTAAGGGCAGAAATGATTGAAGTGGCAAGAGAACTCAGGCAGACTGAGATGGCTGTTCATTGTTGAATAAGATGACAGGCCACTATAAAAATTATCACCGTAACTGTTGAACTGAGCAATTAACGCGACCCGATGAAACCTGTAATGCCATAGTAACGACTCCTTGTAACTGTATAACCACAAAAAATTCAATTTGTTTAAGAAATAGTAGTAATTTTTAACGAAAACTAGTCAATTTTTTTTACAAAAATATGTTGTTTTTCTTAACCCTTCATCATCATATCATTTTCCTACGGAGAAATGTGCTGCTCTAGTTTTTATAGTTCCAATGATTGATATGTCTGTAGGAACTATCCCTGATGTGTCCCCCACCACTGTACAATAATATATGATATATAATCCATATAAATTTTTTCTGATTATATAAATGTATTATATGAATAACATATGTATAAAATATTATATAACCTTATAAGAATAGAAAAATAACCAATGTGCTGCCCGGAACACGGGAGGTGTGGGGAAGGTTTTTCTTGATCGTCCCCCCGTCTCATTGCCATTTCTATATGTCCGACTCCCAACCGTGGAAATAAGTTTTCACTGACAACTGTTACCGACTCCATTATAGCCAATAACTCTTATATGCAAAAGGAATTTTCAACTCCTTCCGTGTATTAATAGAGGCAAAATCACCAGAAACACGATCATGAGCCTTCAAAATGGTGATCTGTCTCATCAAAGATCTCCTCCTGCACCCAGATGAAATCAACATCAACTTATGGCATCTCTTAAATTGTGGATCTTACTTCTAGATAACATGTAATGCAATTCATTCTACCTGCAAAAGCTCTTCAATTACATCTTCCATGGTAATTATCCCAACAGCCTCTTCTTCTTCGGGAAGCTTTGGCAGAGGCTTTCCATCTATTTGCAGTATGTCTGAGTACATCTCCTTTGTCCACTTCTTGCTCCTATGAGTGCCTTTGAAAGAATTACTTCCATTGTTGGGAAAACTCTTCCACTTCTGGATCAATCTTTTAGTCTTCAGTGATTTGTCAAGAGGAGGGTTTTGGCCATCAATATCTACACGGACATCCTTCCCTGTATTTAAACAAGAACAAGGACACAGAAGAAATTGGAATTAGCAAGAGAATATTCCCCATGAGAAAGAACAGATGCCGGCACTTAGAAAAAGCTTACTTTCCAGAGAAAAAGCTTACCTTCCAGAGGACTCTTGCTAGCAGGTTGCTCCCCAACCTTGTTGATCTGTCTTACAACAGCAGCCATGTGACTGTGACCTTTCTGAAACTCATTCAATATATCATACAATGGCATTGTTTCAGGGACCCTAAAACAGTAAATAGATGGAGAATAAACAAGGATGAGACAACAAACAATTCAAGTCCAGGAAAACAACAAGAAAGGTGGGAGGAATTAAACAACGTATAACATGTAATATATGCATTTTCAAATTTTTCTAAAGCAATATTTCTCACCTTATATCTCCATAAACATGAAATATTAACAAAAAAATAAGAAGCAAGCTAAAGTATTATCATTTCAAGGCTATAAGAGAATGCAAATATATACTACTAAGGAGTGACATTTGTCATTAGCAATCCCCGGACATCGACACTCTCCTCCTGATTAAATCCTGGAGATGCCCCTTAGAAGTTCCTGGTACACATTCATCTTATTTGTTTCATTAAATAGCACCCATCAAGTTATGTATTGCCAAAAAATGCAGCAGTTTAGGACTCGGAAACCACCACCCTAGCTTTAGAAAGAAGGAGCCTGTTGAGCTACTAATTGGGTGCGTGTGCATTTCTCCACAAAAGACAAAGCCTAGTAAGCCAGTAAACTGGTCCATCTTACCATGTCGAATAGATAATAAGACCCAAAGCTACCAGAAACAATTCAAACTCCTAAAATAACTAATGAAGACACCACGACTCTTGTGATTTCCCTAATTAGAGCTCCCACAATGCCACTTACTTGACTCATGTTTTGGCTTTTCTGTCCACAAGCTTCACATATTATGCATGTTCACATCAGCCAAAGCAATTCTTTACTTTTGTCTCGGGGCATTCACATAATACTCATCACTTCTAGCTCCAAAGTGTGGCATAGTTAGTTCCTCGAATTCTTTGCTTTCTCTTCTGAACACCAGACAGCATACCTTTGATTGCCTTATTTGCACACCACCCAGACAAATCAGTCATTTGTTGCTAGAAATATAAAGAAGCGTAGAGCAATTTGCATTTGCATACCTATAAAATTTAAAAGGCATCATTTTTGGCTAGGTCATTAGGATTAAATTGAGTAAACTAGATGTGATAATGGCTTCCCAATACAAATTCAACTAAAATCTGAAAGAACTCAATTCTACAATGCCAGATTACATAACACTGTCATACACAAATCAAATGGATGAAGAAAATGCCAAAGAAAAGCAAATTAGTCACTCAATACAAACCAATTCTTCTAAAACCAACTATCATCTGTGCTATGGTTTTAACAAAATACACATCTGATACCTTGGAATTCTGCGGATGGTGACACTCTTCACAGGGATCTCATCTTCTGGAGGGATAGTCAACAAGTTCTTCACCTAAAATTTCATAAAATAACAACTTGAAAAAACTGAATTGATGAGGCATGAATGAATAATCAAAAGCATAAAAAGTATCAATTAATTTTCATTCGTATATATGATAAACAATAGAACTACAAAAATTCTGAGGGGAAAATTTAGATTAGAGATTGATCTGACTATTTGCAGTCTACCAAACTAAGTGTGGAGATACAATTTCGAATTAATATCCAACTAGAGAAAACTATGATTTCAGAAGGATTACAGTTGCTGGTACAAGTATAACTACCCTAGAGGTCACACTACAAGTAAATCGTAATTCTAACCAGGAGAGAACCCCTGGAAGTTTAAAGAATCATGGACAAACAGAGCAAGTAGACAAGAAGCAGTCGCTCATTTACCCTACCTAGGAGTACTGAAGAAATCTAGGGTAATTAGGTTTTGTGTTGAATCATCCGAAGCACCTTTTAATTGGTTCAAATTCAGAAATTAAACAACGATAATGATCTTGTATAGTATGACATAATATATCATCTAGATCCTAAACAAAAAGCATGACTGATGGATCCTAGATAGAACATCCCAGATGTAGATAAAAGGGAAGATATTAGTTGGTGTACCTAAGTTTGGGCTAACTGCCCGCATGAAAGAATTAATTCTTTCAATTTTGTATCGGCTATGCTTTTATCTCAAGTGAACTCCCACTGAATTTACATATTAACACACTGATTTCCAAAGAGAAAAAGCATCCAACACTTATTCCAAAAAATGAAGCAGGATCCAACCTATAATAGTTGGCTATACAAACTACAATTTTCTTGAAAGCTGGCAAAACATGAGCAAAGTTTTCGTATCTCTTTCCAATAAATACGAATTTCAAGATTACATTCTCTTTCACGATGATACAAACTAAACTTCTTTCAAATCATCCTTCATTCTATCAGGTAACACTAACTCAGAAGAGGTCAGAATCAATTCCTTCCTATCCTACCTCAACCCCAACACTTCCAAAAAGAAAAACCACATATAAGTTTCAGAAGGCCACAAAATATAATTTTCGAATCATATAAAACACTCCTAAGTTCCACCCTTACAAGAAATGCCTGCTCAAATAGTCCAAGAACATTCTACTCTTTAAAAACAATAAAATTCCCAGTTGATTTCTCTCACCTAAAACCAACTTTTACAACTGAAGCCCTAAATCCTAATAGCTGCTTCAATGTTGCATGGCATCCTCTAGCATTACACTTGAACAAAAAAATCTAGTAATATCTTAAAGCAATATAAATAAGAATCAGCAATATCTACTAGAAGTGTAGAAACAAAATGTCTATAAAGTACCAGAACAAGTCCAATTATGTTTGTAGGTTGCTCATAGTAAACTGGTATTCTGCTATGCCCTTTCTCCAGAATTAAATTCATGAGAAATCTGCATCCAGAATCAAAACAAATAGCTGTTTATATAACTGGATAATCTAAGAATAGCCAAGTTGCCAAACTATTTCTACTCAAATTTTGCACACCCGTCAAGTTTCCCATTAATATCAACAGAGAAAATTTCTGATATAGGAGTCATTGCATCACTAGCTGTTTTCTCGGTAAGCTCAAGTGCTCCAGCAATGATTGTTGTCTCATCATGTGTGAGTTCTCCACCTTTACCAGCCTGGTTAAGAGCACTTGATGATTAAGAAATTAACAGTTCACACAAGAAAGAAGGGCATTTCCCTGAAATAAGTACTGACAATGTCATCTATGTGATATTAGCACAAACAAATCAAAAGCAAGCGACAATATAAGAAATCAAAATTTACCATTTTAAATTTCACACTGACCATTTAAAAGTGAAAAGAACCATGAATTCGTACCTCATTACCATGCAAATTAACGAGTGTTTTCAATTCAGCTCGGCGGAAAAGAGCTGTATGTCCATGACCTAGCACAGTGTCTAAGAGCTGTATATCACAGCAACATGGATGGTCAGAGACCATTCTCTAAGAATAATCAACTTAGTTTTCCAAGTGTATGAAACTTGCAGCAATGGAATTGAAAGAAGACTAGACCTTGCTTATTGGATATGCAACAGGAAAGCATATGCAAACAAGGACATGAACAAATGGGCAGACAGCTGCACCAATGGCCAATCCATATCTTGAGCAGACTGCTTGTGGAATTATCTGTTCGTGCATATTATGTTACATTGCAAAATTCCAATTACCAGTACACTGCTCTCCAAGTTCAAGACCAAACAGAGTCGAAGTTCTCACCTCACCAAACAGAAGAATCAAAGTCACTGATATCAGGATAGCAACATAAGCTGTAGTTAGGCTATCAAGGAAAATGGGCAGTGCCTGGAATAGAAGAGGAGAGACGAGTGAAATCTAATTCTTCATAATTCCTGAAATCAATTCATTACGAAACTTGATTGGAATCAACTGCTTTGCCGTTTACCTCCATAGCAGCAGCATTGCAAATAAGCAATGTACAGAGTAATAAGTGCTGATTTTTTACAACTGGCAATATCCTTTCTGTAAAGATGATATAGAAAACATTAAACTAGATTTTTTTCCCACATCGATCATGCTAAAGCAGATCCCAGAAAGCAATAGACTCAAAAACACAAAATTTGCACATACTCAAGCATCATATAAGATAATTTCTGGCAACGTATTCTCGATGAAATATGCTTGCAAATCTCTACAACAGGCATTTCGCACCAGAATATCATTAGAACAATAGTATTCAAACAAGGCTAAAATATTCAAATCCTGCAAGAATAAAATATATATATATATACCAGAAAAATATAATTGTAACAGAAATATTCTATTCAGAAAAACCCCTTCTCCGCACCTCTCTATTTTTAACTAAATGGGACATAAATAAGCCAAAAAAAAAAAGTAATAAATGAAACAAACAATCAATAGCATTAGAAACAGGATTTCATCAACTTCAAACCGCAAAATTATCCACAAATGCATGGATAAATCACTAAATAGAAAAGCAGAGCACAAAAAATCCACAAAAACAATAAAATTAATAAGAAAAATTGCCGCGAAATTCAAAAATAAATTGTCGGAAAATGAAAATACCAGCATGCTTTCGATCCTTGGGAGTTCCAGATTTTGCAAGAACCTCAATATCAACGAGACTGAGCGACATGAGCCCCAAAGTGAGTCCGGACATCATTCCTGCGAAGCAAACCAGACCGGCGATGATCAAAATATGTATGAAAAACTCCGTTTCACAACATCTGTACTCCACCGCCATTCAATTCCCTCAAATTTCACCAGCCTTTTCTCTTCCCCCCCCCCCCCCCGGGGCTTCCTAATTTTCTCCTCTTGCTTCTCTAGCTTTTCCTAAATTTGGAAAAACAAAAAGTCAAAAAAATAAAATAAAAGAAGTCTTTTCTATTGAAGTCAGGTGCAATATTTTGGTTTTGTAGATAGAGAGAGAGAGAGAGAATTTGGGAGGGAAGCGTTTCTTTTCTTTCTTTTTCTTTTTCTTTTCCTTTTTGTGGTTGTATTTTCAAGTTTTGTCGGAAGAATCGCCGGCGACGGGAATGGAAAGGCGACACGCGTGGCAATGTAATAACACCGGCGACAATGACTCTAAAAAAGTAGCTTGTCTGAAGGTGATGTGTTAACATTCTCAGATGACACTGACCTGAGAAGGAGATTCTTGCAACAATTGATTTAGTAAAATTCTTAGGTGATAAAAATTTAAAATTTCATTATTTTCATTAATAAGACATATTAACATTCTTAGATGCTGCGAAGGAGATTCTTCTAATGGTTAATTTAAAAAGATATTGTAGGGACAAAAAGTTACAAAAATAATAAATTTTTGTCAAAATAAATTATTTTTATTGAAAATTGTAGTAATGAAAAGTCATTATATTATTGTCTGTTAATTTTAACTAGTTAAAATTACTCTTTCCCAATTGAATATCAAAATTCTTTCTCCCCCTAAAAGAATTGCATGTGTAAATTTAACGGCTTCAGAGTCTTTTGTTACACAATTTAATATTATACTCGTATTATACCATTTAAAGCAAAGACAAGTGTTTATTTTTTAACAAACATAATTAATGAATGTATATTTATCATTTTCTTAAATGATATAACACGAACACAATATTAAATTGTGTTACAATAACCTAAAGTCAAATTTAAGTCCCATTATTGTCACATCAATACCTTCTCCTTGTACTTTTGTCTAATCTCTTCGGGATTGTGACTTTGGGAGGTGAAGTTTGATGTTTTGATGCGATACATTCCATCGTGGACATGAAGTACAGCTTTGTGGATTCTTTATTTTATGAAAGAGAGGAAAGGAACATTTTGCTTTTTTATATCTAGCAAAGCTAAAAAGATTATGGTCTTCCATTTCTAACGAATGGAAATAAGAGATTAAATTAAAACAATGGAAGAAAGTATGTATATTATTGTCGCCCCCATGCGTGGATTTCCAAAATTAAGAAATCGGATTTCCCAGGTGACTGGAAAACAGAAAATCAGACACGATCACGATTCCTGGCACATTTGCACTTGAAAGAGCATTACAAACAATGTATGTCTTTGGAGAAGTGTAGAAACATGTACAGATTGCTTGGAAGCCATTGCATCAGAGGCACATCATACCTCGTAAATGAGGAAGGAAAATTCTTAAATGAACCTGCTTCACGATCTAACTTGTGTACCTTATACGTTAAAATAAAACCACGTAACTATTCTTATATCTCTTTTTTATGTCATCATACATCATTATATTTATGTGTCATTCTTTTAAATCACAAGATTTATAGATGAAGTCGTAGATCCTAGTCCATCTAAGAATCTTGCAAGTACAACTCAGCAATAATAATGGTTGACACTTGACTACATGAGACAAAATTTTCATGTATCTTATTTAAACTACTTAATGAATATACAAAATAAACATCAAAATTGTATTTTTGTTATATACCAAATTATTGTGTGAGGAAAATATTTTGTTAAGCATCATTTGACTTGAGGGAATTACATGTAGTTGGTGGTTAAAAGCACACATTGAACATATTTTATTAAGCATCATTTGACTGAAGGGAATTATAGGCAGTTGGTGGTTAAAAGCATCCCAATATCGACAAAGCATAAAATAACAAAAAAAAAAAAGTAATATGAAAATGTCCTTTTCCGCTCCATTAACAGTAAGACGGGGAAAGATAGTATTAAATTAAGCCATAATTATATTTGTGGTAGTAAATTGGGCTTTTAAGATATTTGTGGCTTAAAGCCCAATAAATAAACTTACTGGATGGCCCCTGTCTAGGCCCATCCAGCACGGAAGCCGTTAAATCTTGAAACCTGCGGGTATAAGCATGCGCTCTCAGCCTGATGAGAAGGACAACGGGAGGGTTGGACTTGGAGACTAATAAGAAATCAAGCCCAACTAGTTGAGCCTGTTGAAAGATAATAAAGATTAAAAAAAAAAAAAAGCAGTGCTGCAACTACAATCCGGGAAGAAAATAGACGAAATTAATTAACGTATTATTAGAGGTCACTTTAGATGCTGTGAATCTACAACCGCAATCCTTTGAATAAAAAAAAAAAAAAAAGCTTTATGAAATTGAAGAGAAAAAGGAAAAGGATTTAAACCCTTTTAGTACATTACTTCATATAACATAGGTTAACAATTTATCCTTTTTAAATGCTCCTTTGAACACGAGAAAAAATGTGAGATTTCAAGCTGTTAGAAAAATTGAAAATCTATAGTAGCACAAATCACGCAATAAATAAATGAGATGAGGTGAGTGAGACAATTGGATTGTGTATTTTAGAATTTTACAATTGCTTACTATGATAATATTTTTTATTATGTGACGTGTATGAATTAATAAGGTAATTGTAGAGATAAAAAAAAAATTGATTCATAAGTAGATGAAAATATGCATTTTATGTTTCTTTTCGTTTTAATTATTAATTACTGTTTGAACTCTTTATTTAAATTATACACATGATTTCTCTTATGTTTGTATCAAAAAAATTATTTATTACAAAAGAAAAGAAAAGGTTTAAAAGAGTGGTAAAGGAAAATGAGCAAAAAAAAAAAAAAAAAATCGAAAAGATATCCAAATATAAAACGCCCATACAAAACGAAACCAATTCCAGTGCCTTTCCTGTGCTGTCTGGTCTTTCTCTCTCCTTTCGGTTCACCCCAATAAAGGAGACCGTGAGGACGGACACGGACACGCAGATCTAGATCAGTGTGGTAGATCTTCTACTTATCTGTCACCCGATCTTTCAATCTCAGGTATCCTTCTTTCCCAACCCCTCCCCAAATCCTTTCTCTCCTCTTATCTTTCAGGCATTTACTACTGAATTTTGGATTATGCATTCTGCAGTTCTTTAGTGTAAATTTTTATGGGCTTTACAGCATTTTGGTGCTCGGCAATACTTCAATTTCAAGTTTGAGCTCGACCCAGATGAAGAAATTAGCAAAGATTCAATTTTGTGGATGTGATTTTTCAAATTTGAAGTTGGTTTAATTTTTTTATCCTAACTTTTCTTCAGTTTTCGAGATTGGTTACTGATAGTTATATGGATCTGTGGAGCAAGGCTTGTCCTTTGTCCATTTATGGTAGTATGTGATTTAGGTGCTATTAATGTTTGACATAGTATTTGAGATTTTTTCAAATTTAACTCATGATTGGTGTCAACATAAACTAATTGTAACTGAATTTCTTGTTGTTTCCTTTTATATTTTGTCAAGCAACTGAAGTTTATAAACAAAGGCTCAATTGTTGGAGAGAACAAAGCTTCTTTTTTGTTCCCCCTTAAAATGCCTTTAGTTCTTGAATACGATGAACATACTTTGATTTTTTTTTTCTTTTTAGACAATTCTATTTACCCTGATCCGTTGAATTATTAATGCGGATAATTATTGCATCATTAGCGTTTCTTTTTAAAATATTAAAAGTTATACTTGGCATGAAATGTACACAAATGAGAATATCTAATCAATTAGTGCATGTAACAACTTGTTTCCCTTTTGATAATTGAAGAAGTAATGTTTTAGCTAAATGCTTTGGATCCAGATGAGTAAAGTGTCTTAGATTCTTTGTAATTATCTCACTTTTGTTGCAAATTGTTGGTAGGTGTTTGGCGGCTATTACATCAATATAATCATGTCAAGAAGGCCAACTGCTTCTCGTCGACTTGGAGATGGTGGGAGCATCCCCTTTGTAGGCTCTCTACATCCTAAAGCACGCCCTTCTCCTCTATTATCCGTGGGACTTGTTGTCATGGTGAACCTCAACTCTTGTGCTTCAGTCCTTTTTTTTTTTTTGGCATCCATTGCCTTGGTTATATTGGCCTGTATTGAAATAATGGCATCTTATGAAATAATGAGGAAATAGAACCGTTTACTTTTATATCCCCCTTTGAGTGATTAATTTAATTATGTCAGAGATAATTACCGTCACTGACTAAGACGCTTCCTTGAATTTTTCAGGGCGCATTTCTGATAATTGGTTACTTGTATCACGGTTCAGGTTTGTGTTATTCCTTTAACGTGACAGCATCTGAATTGAGAGGATGCAATAGCTATTTCTGCTTTGTCTGCCATGTATCCTGCTTTGCTTTTGCCTTTAGTGCATTGCAGAGATTAATAGGATTTTTGGGAGGGGGGGATTTATCTAATTCAATTGCCGAACCATCATGCTATTCCTTTTCTGTGTGTTGGATGTCCGTGTCTGGACACATTTTGGTGCATTCTAAAAGTTTGAAAAGTCTTTGTATTACAGGTGGAAGGAATGGGGATATAGATGCTTTAGATAGACTTGAAGGTATGTTTCTATAAGGAGTTATGGTTATTCTTATACCAAATCTTGATTTGAAATTTTTTCCATTTGACAAATTTCTCGAGGTCATAAAAATAAGGAAATTGGAGATATTTGTCATACATCAGATGGCTTCTACCCAATGTGACTATAAGCAGGAATTTATCAATTAAGTTGTAGCTTTTTACGTGTGAAAATTTTCAGCCTCTAGGAGAATGTATTTTAGTATTTATATTCTATGTGTTTGTGTTTTTTTATAAATTCGATTTAACAGTTTATAATTTGCATGTGGATGTGTTTTTTCTACTTGGTAGAATTAAGTAATTTCATATTTGTGTCGGCATATCTAGCTCTTCCTAGCTGTCTCTGGTGGAGCCTAGTGCAGTAGGTTTGATTTGATAGTTTGGGTATTTTTATTCGTGATATTGATCCGATTCAAAACCTTTCATGCTGGTTAACCATATTCTGAAACGTGGAAAATTAGATTCTATTTTATGTTTTTTTTTTTTAATTTCTCCATGTCCCTCACCATTTCAGTTGTTACCTTCATATGATTGTCACCCATTAACTGCCTCCTCCCACATCCTTCTATATTAACATTCTAAATTCCCCTGTTAGTCCTGCTTTATGCCTCCTTTTCTATGGTCCTAACATGTATCTTGTTTTTATGTGTCACTCCGTAGTTAAAGAAGTACTTTAGCAAATAGCAGTTCTTTTTCTCAAACAAGTTGTACAGCAATTTCTATTCCTCAAGTTGAAAGTTGTTCTCCGGTACTATATACAGCTGCAAAAGTTGTTTCTCATTGCTTAAATTGTTTGTTTTATGGAGAAGAGCTGGATGTTTCGATTGTATTAGCTTTCAGATCAAATACTAAGGATGGATTGGTTTTGAGGTCTACAAGATGGTTAAGCCGCCATAAGTAATATTGTAGCGACTATATATTTCAAATCTTCTTTGCTCTCAGTTTTGTTTCCGAGGTTCCATGCCTATCAGTGTCTATTGCTGGCATCAATTCCTAGTTTTAGTTTCAATTTGTCATTTTGTCTCCTTAACGAGTCATTGTTGTAATTGGTCAATGCATGTGCTGTGCTAAATCTTTAAGATATGTATCTACAGGTGGTGCTTCGTGTGCATTAGAAGTGCAGAGAGCGTTACCCATATTGAAGAAGGCATATGGTGATAGTATGCACAAGGTATTGCATGTGGGCCCTGAAACTTGTTCAGTGGTTTCAAAGCTACTGAAAGAAGAGGACACTGAAGCCTGGGGAATTGAACCATATGACTTGGAAGAGGCTGATGGCGACTGCAAGAGCCTTGTGCGTAAAGGGATTGTGCGTGTGGCTGATATTAAATTTCCACTTCCTTACCGGCCAAAATCATTCTCCCTTGTTATCGTTTCTGATGCGTTAGATTATCTGTCACCAAAATATCTTAACAGGACTCTTCCAGAACTGGCAAGGGTATCAGCTGATGGTTTAGTTATATTATCAGGTAAATGTTATACACGGCAGTGCAGTGGTTTATTTGCAAGTTCAAAATTTATGTATCTACTAGTTGACAAGACGGTGGATTTTAAGCCCATTTTGATATATCTACTACACGTAATAGTTTTACATTTTCAAGCTTGTTTGCAGTTGAAGTTTCAGCTGAATATCTTTGTGTAGCCTTCTAAGATGCTAATTGTGTTTACAGGTTTTCCTGGAAAGCAAAGAGCTAAGGTAGCAGAACTAGCTAAATTTGGTCGACCAGTAAGTCTCTGGTTTCTTTTCCGATTAATTATGTTCTTGTCACAGTGGACTTGGAAAAGGGCTAGTGGCTGTTAATTTCCATTGCAGCTACTAAGTTACCAGTTTCCAGTAAAATGGTTTTATGAATAAGAAGTTGAAATGATATTTATTCAACTGTCAGGTGCATATAGGGAAATTATTTTACTTTGGCGTTTGTTGCTTGGCCAAGTGATGATTGATGATAACTTTCAGTTCTGTTTAACGTTAGACATTCTAATTTAAAATTTTGAATCTGAAATAATTGATTTTCTGGTGGTTTTTCTTGTGAAGGCCAAGTTAAGGAGTTCCTCTTGGTGGATAAGGTTTTTTGTTCAGACCAGCTTAGAAGAAAATGAAGCTGCTACAAAGAAGTTTGAACAAGCAGCAGCGAAGAAGTTGTATAAGCCGAGCTGCCAAGTTTTCCACCTCAAATCTTACCATTGAAGTTAAACTCTGCTATCTTTCTGAAACTCACCTCATCATCTCCCATCATATCCGCTTTGGTGTTATGTTGTGCTGGTGGAAATCACAAAATTTCATGTTAAACTTTGACAACCATACAAGGACTATGTTTAGATTTTTGACATGGAAGGTCATACAAGTTAGTCTCTGCTAGACTGCTAGAATGCGTATTTGGTGCTTGATATTTGATTTTGTTCCTTGCTGTAATTGTAAAATAGTTCTTTCAAGATGTTCACATAAGTTTTGTTTTGGTGAAAATTGTAATCGGAACAATTTCTTATTTAAATTATTCCAGTGGTACTCTTAGTTCCATGTGTCATGTAATAAATTTTGCTCATATTATGCTTACCTATAATACTTAAAGCTTGTCACAAAAATTTTAAAGATATACAAACTAACAGACTTATGCCATACGTTTTCCCTCTATATACCGAGAATGTGAACAATACTATAAGATTCTAATTATTCTAACATCTCATGCAATAGTGAAGTTTAGAAAAAAAAATTTTAATTTACTTTATCTGAAAATTGTAATAAATAACCTTATATTTTAGTTCCATAGGTTTTAACTATATTCTTATAATTCAACTATGATTTTATTTGAAGTAATTTTTTCAACTTAACTTTAAATGTATTGATGAAAAATATTATTGGTCTACATAAATATGACCGATTAACTGTGAGAATGTGGCCGGTGGGAGCCGGAGTCCCAAGGCCAAAAGAGAATACTTGCATCATTACAAGAAAACGACATCGTTTTGTTTCAGCGTATTCATCTTTCTCCTCTGCCTCGCCTCTCTCTTCCTCGCATTTTCTCTGTCGAAAATTTTCCTGAAAGAGCAACAAATCCCCAAGACATTTTGAAGGGGGTGACTGAGACCAAGGTGGCTCCTGTGGAAGTTCACGGCCTTTGCATGCTGCGGGAAGAAGTACCTTTCTTCATGTTGTATATGTATGGTTGTTTCTTCATGATATCTTGGTCTTGAAAAGCGTTGCTTGATATGGATCATATATTGGACTTTTGCAATAGTGGGAAGAATTTTTCTCTGCTTAAAGTAATGCAACGAATGTGGAGGCTTGCATTGTGAACAAATACCTGTACTGTACAACACCCTCAAGGGCTCTAGTTTTCACATCTTGGAAATAACCCACATGAGTGAGTATAGAGCTGATGCTCATCCATCCAGTGCAGGTGAGAAGAAACACGATGATTGCATGCACTGATACTTACCGGGCATCACGTCCAAACGACATCAATACGAGTTAGCAAAATGGTGTGAGCGCTATTCATTTTCCAATTGAAACTGCTCTCTTTTTGTAATTTTTGGCTTTTGAGGTCCTTTAGGTCAAGCAACCTCCGTAGGATTTGATTGCCGTTGTTGTTTGTTCAATCGTAGAAAGCAGATTCATGTCTCTTGTGTTCTATCAATTGAAAGTGGCTTAATGGAACTGTTTTACCATAATTGTTAAATTAATTGTCGTCATTGTTTTATGGTCATCATTATCGAGCTTGTTGATAATCAATATATCTGAATTAACAATGCCAATAGAATAATATTAGACAGGATCTAATGCCCTGTTTGCTGCTAACCAATCTATGAGACAATCATTTTGTAGGACGTCTGGCCTTCGCACAAATATCTGTCCATATTCCAGTATAATTGAACAGGCCTATATTCGATTTTGAGACAATTGACGGGCTTGGAGGTGGATATGGGCCGTTTCTCCCATATTCCAATTTTCTTTTTTGTTTTCTGGTTTCCTTTGGACATCCCGTGATAATTCCTCCTGACAAGTTTCTCTCTTTTTTTGGGTGGGTAGCACTTCAGAAATCAGGATGGTTTACAAGTGCGATGGCCGACTTTTTGCCGAAAGTGAATGAAACTTGGCACACGTTGCACTTGCACCTAGTGGTGACCGCACTTGAGCCCAAAACACCCCAAAATACCAGATGATAGTAGAAGAAAATTCTGAAACGAATAGCTCGACTGCCTAGCCCCACCATTCACAAGACTGCCAAAGGATGCCAATTTTTAGATGGGTAGCGTCAGCTTCAGTCATCACTCATCGTTCACGAGACAAGATTTACGATTTATATTCGAAGCATTTCTTGAAATTTGTCGGTGAGTTGTATATTAATCAATTTAGAAGGTTGATGTAAGCATTCAATCCCACTCAAAATTCGAAAAATGTTGGACGTGTGGCAATGAGACTGCAAGTAAAGCAATTTCCATTGCCTTTTTAACTATGACTCAGCTTGCCTAAGGCACCATTTGATGTTGAAAGCCAATAAAGACGAAAATGCTCTAAAATTAATGTATGTTTTGATTGATAGATACATGCAATGGAAGCACATGATGTGTTATTGACATTTTGTCCAACTCAAATTGTCTCGGTTCCTTCCTCTTCACAAGTTCAACAGAAAAAATCTTATGGTAGTTTATACAGGAAACCAAAATACGGGGAAAAAAAATTGAAAATCTGCTAACTTCTTGCTATTAGGGAACCATGGCAACTTTATAATGAGTTTCGGTACAATCTTTTTATATACTGACGAATGATTAAGAAAAAGATATTGTCGAACTCAAGCATTGTTTTAAGACAAAGGATCTTTTTTTTTTTTAAATTAAGACAAAGGATTATTAAGGTTAATTCTTTTTAATCCTATCTAGACGGTCCTAATGTTGTGAGATAGTTATGTTAATAGGTTAAAATAAAAATTGTTCACAGATTGTGAATTTGAAAGAAAATTAATTCATTAATGGAACTTAGGCCGTTACTTCAGGATAAGGGAAAAAAAACTATATAATCCATTCTCTTTTCTTTTAGATGTTGCGTAAACATAATTCATAGTATCGTGAACTGTTTTCTTTACCGAAAGGTTTCAATCACTACCTTAGATTTTTCTCGGGTGCTCATAGTGGGGCTAGTGGACCTGGTCCACGCCAGAACGAGCCACCATTCCTTACTGAAATTTGGTTTCTATTCCGGACATAACTTTTTTCGTTTGTTTGGTTTTGTTTTTTAAAAATTTTATATATGTTTTTTAATTAACTTTTTATCTTAAAAATATATTTATTGAGAAAATTTTTTTAAACTACTACGGTAATATTTAAAAAAAAAAAGAAAGAACACCTCAAAAAACAACCATATAGATGAAGCCAACATTTGCAGCCATTCAATATTCTTTTAGTGGGGCGTTACAAACTATTTCCATACATCATTATAGGCAAGCATTGAAACCCCATTTCGCAACTTTATTTTCATCATGGAAATTCAAAAGAAAGAAAGAGAAAAAGTGACAAAGCTAGGTTTCTAGATAACCGATTACTTTTGGTACGTATTTGAATAGCTACAATTATCACTTGCAGACTGAACAAATATATCAACAATTTGGGGGCAAAACTTTTTTGGCGTAGCTTTTTGGTTCTTCTCGTCCTTATAAATATCAAATGAAGGGATCCTCAAGTGCTACATACATACTATTTGAACAAGAAGAGAAAAATGGGGTTTCTAAAGGTTTCAATCTCAATAGTTTCCTTATTAGCCTTGTTTTTTCTCACTCACGCCCAAGATTCTCCAGAAGATTTTGTTTCAGCCCACAACAAAGTTCGAACACCACTCAGTCTCCCACTTGTGGAGTGGAATGCCACAGTTGCAGCTTATGCACAAGACTATGCTAATACGAGGTCTGCTGACTGCAACATGGAGCATTCACATGGCCCGTATGGTGAAAATCTTGCAGAGGCTTCGTGGGATTTGACGGCAGCTGAGGCAGTGGAAATGTGGGCAAATGAGGAGAAATTCTACGATTATAGTTCGAATTCTTGCGGCGAAGGGCAGATGTGCGGACACTATACACAAATTGTGTGGCGTGACTCGTCTAATATCGGTTGTGCTACGGCTAAATGTAGGAACAATGATTGGACTTTCGCGACATGTAACTATTATCCCCCAGGGAATTACATTGGGGAACGTCCTTATTAAGTATTTTAGTTAGAAATGAACCATAATGAAAAATAAATGTATTGCATGCATGGTTTATGTGTTTGTGTTTGTGTATGTAATGAATACAACGATTACAAGCCATCTCGTTTGCCCTTGGAATTATTTGATTTGATTTTCTTCCCTTAATGCATTCTTCCTTCCGGTTGATTAATATTTTGAGTAGATGTATATACAGAACTCTTTCCAAAGATTAAAACAAATTTTAACAGATACATTTGATTAATACATAAAATCTTTTAATTTCTTTCATAACCAATATTACTGTGTAGGCCCCAAATCCAGGCAGGAAATTTCCGTCTTTCGACACTTTGCCACAATATTCTAGGCACAAATTATGATAATCACTAACGGTGTTGACGTGACACATCCACATGATCAGCATAGTTTCCACGGTCGTAATGGCCTATCCAAGCTCAACCTTTTCCATCAAATGATTGCGAAGAGTGGAGTACTCTTTTGACTGTTGAAAATGGGATTCTTGATCCACATGGTCTAAGATGCTAATAATACTATAGCAGGTAAACGGAAAAGTATTAAATGATTATATAGTGTATTAAAATTAATAATTTATTATTACGCGACGATAATGGATTATGTCTTATATTATTTAACGTTGTATGATTAGTTTTAGTGTATTACATAGCATATCACGTTACGTGCGTGATACACACACTATCTATCCCAAGTGAACAACAGAGTGCTCGTCGATGCCCCAATCGACTTGCGGATGAGCAGCTAAAATAGCATTTTTTTTTTTTTATCTTTCAATGAAAAGTCTATACTGCAAAAATCCTTAACTACCCATTAGACTAGCATCCTAATTCGCGAAGAACAATCACTTTAAAATAAAGAAAAATAACATCCTTTAGTGACCTCACAAGTCAATAAAAGAAAAAATCTCGAAGCAGCCATTATCAATGGATGTAAAGTGTTTACAATCTAACCATGTAACTAGTAAGAGATTATTAGCACTTCATGCTGAAAATTAATGCATTAAGAGCCTTTTGAATTCAGCATGTTTGAAAACAAAATTTCTTTATCACTTAATATGTTAAGCACTTATTTAATTTGTACACAAATTTTTAAGTGAAAATTTTTCACTTAATTTGCTAAATTTTAAATACATGTAGTATTCTCTCTTCCTTTCAGACACACACTCTCACATACTCACTGATGCATGCACATATACAAACATATTCTTTCACACACATTTTTTTGCACACACACACACGCTCAACACACACAAACACACATAATCACCACTGCAAGTACATACATGTATTTTTCTTCCTCATACGTGCAATAATATAAGCTTTATTTTTATCACATACATATACCCTTTTTCACACGCACAATCTCTCTCTGTCTCTCTTACACACACACACACACACTCAACACACACAAACACACACACAATCACCATTGCAAGTATACACATATATTTTTTTCCTCATACATGCAATAATATAAGCTTTATTTTTATTACAGGCATACACTCCTTCTCACTTGTAAAATCTCTCTCTCACACACACTTTCACACAAATACACGCATCCGCGCCCTCTCTCACACACGCAAATGTACACCACGCACACTCATACATGTGCACGCACATACTCTCCTCTATATGCAATTTTTCTCAGACAGATTCATATATTTTCTCGCAAATGCACTTTCATATATATGTGTGTGTCTGTGTCTACACACACACATATATGTACATAAGTTTTTTAGTTTTTTACTTCCACATATATTTTCTCTCTCACATACTTGCACACACTTTCACACATACATTTTTACATTTTTACACCTTTACACATATACACATGCTTTCTCTCACACACATTCTCACACACAAATGCATTTATCATTTATTTCTCACAAACAAATAATATCTTCTTTTGTCATGCATATTATCAATAAATTATTTCAACTTTTTAAGATAAAATAATTATATTAATAAGATAAAATATTTAAATTCAGTGTATAAATTCAGCTAATTATCAAACAAGTATAACTTTATCAATTCAGTAACTTAATATTTTCAGTACTTAAATTTTAGATTTCAGATTTTAGACTTCAGACTTTAGTTTTACCAAACGGCACCTAAATACAGCTATACGTTAATGACTACGATAGATTCTTCATTTACATTCCAGATACAATGAATTACACCTTAATCAATGGTCCAGTTTCAAAGCAATGTGGCACTGTTTGCTTAAAAAAATGTCACATGGCTAAGATCATGGAGGTTAATATTATGATTATAGGTTTTTTCTAGCCTGTAAAAATGTCAAAAGACGAAGAAAATAATGAGAAGAAAAAAGTGTAGCATCTGAAATTATTGCGAGAAGTAAGGTTGTTTGTCGCGGGCAAGATGTAACGGCGTGATTTACGACCATAAATACTATCTTTACTTTACCATTTGTCAACTCAAATTATTACTGCGAAAGCGTTACGCCATTGATTAAGCTAAAGAAGCAAGTTCAGGTTTTGCTTTCTTTTGTATTGTGTTTCGTGTGTCTAAGTCTCAATTACGTACTAGAGATTTTGATACATTCGACGTGTGTGTCATTTAAAAGAAATTAATTAATTATCTATATATATATATAGTTTTAATTAGATAATTCAACACGTTTAAATTATAAAGGTATTATTTTAAAAAAAAATCGAAGAGGTAGTTTCCACTAAGGTACTTGATATATGGGGTAGTTTTGTTTTATCTTTTAGGGAAAAAAAATCGTTAATATTTATCTTTGAAAGTTAAAATTTTTTATTTTTAAAAATTAAAACTTAAGAAGAGACCCCAAATTGTATTGAGCTCTCCAAATAATAGTAAGATAAGATAATCATTCTCGTTCTTTGGTTCATTTTCTAAATGAGGATAGACGATCTTTTGTCGCAACGGCAATGGATAATTATCAACATAATTATAGTATCCATGCATTATATAAGTTGAGTGTGAAGCAAAGTTGAGGTAAATGACCGTCCAAAAAAATGTGTGTGTATCCATGCATTATATATTGAAGAAATGGTACACTCCGCAAATATCTATTTTCTGTGAGAACAATAATTCTAACCAAGATTTTTCTTTTATGAATGTGAGAACAACATTCCCTATGTCATATATGCAACTTGAATTAGCTTCTTTATGATAAAAATATATGCTGTGTTAAAATGCTAAAAAAGGAGTTGTGTTTTGCAACACAATGCGAGAATTAGTAGAAGATGGTATTTCAGGATTAGGAAAGATATATGTTAATTCACGGGCATTATTCGACAATGAATGTCTCTCATATCACATCATTTGTACAAATTTAATTGTCTATTTTTGACATATGAACTTATAAATTAAAATAACTTAAAAGGGAGAATGTATTTGTATTTAAATCATTATCACATACTACTTCCAAGTTCTCGTGACTACTTAGATATTGTTTTTTTCTTAAATCTTTGGAGTAATTCTCGTGAATATGCTTTTTATACTTTAGTCCAAATCATGAAAATGACTAGAATAAATCTTGTGAGTTTGGCATGGCTTAGCAACGTTCAAAGCACGCGACTTTAACATCAACGGAAATATCCAGAAAGTTTCAATTGATTGAAAAGCATTGAGTAAATTGAACAAAAAAGTTCCATATTCCTAGGCAGCAAATTTAGGACAAGGTCAAGTGAAAGAAAAAGTTATTTGACGATGCTTACCCAAAAAAATGTTAGTTAATGATAGTTATCAATTTATCAGCAAAATTAAGGGGAGTTATTTTCTATTATTTTTCAAATTCTTTATCAATTATTTCAAAATCAAATTCCTCTATCCACATGCATGCAGCTAACAGGATTGCACATTTTACTCCACAATCCATCTTTCTCTATAAATAGTTGGCATCATCCAACCTTTTTTGTAACAAGTAAAGAAAAAGGAAAAAAAATCAAGAAAATGGAATTCTTCAAGACCTCACTAGTTGCAGCACTTCCTTTTCTTCTCTTACTCCTGATTAATCCCATCAAAGCCCAAAACAGCCCTATAGATTTCCTTCATGGCCAAAATTTGGCTCGTGCACAAGTCGGGGTTGAGCCACTAGTATGGAACGACACCGTGGCATCATATGCTGAAGCTTATGCCAAAAAAAGAGCAGCTGATTGTGCTCTTGAGCATTCTATGGGACCATATGGTGAGAATATTGCTGAAGGAGGGAACCCATTTTCAGGGAATGATGCAGTTAATATGTGGGTTGGGGAGAAGCAATTCTATGACTATCATTCCAATTCTTGTGTTGGCGATGAGTGTCTCCATTACACTCAAGTTGTGTGGCGTAACTCCGTCCATTTGGGCTGTGCTAGAGCTAAGTGCGCCAATGGATGGTGGTTCATCACATGCAACTATGATCCACCAGGGAACTATGAAGGCGAACGTCCTTACTAGGATCTTATGTTCTTAGGTTCTTTTCTTTTTTCGTTTTGGCAATGTTAAGTTCATACTCCTAGGATGGAGTAAGTCAAGTTTTATGTATTTCTGTTTTATTTTCTGCTGCAATCTCTTTAGTTTTCGATTTTCTGCTGTAAGCGGTTTAGTTTGCGGTCCTGATGATATGGAAAATTGCTAAATAAATCGCCTTTTTCGAACTTTTGACCTGTGCTTTCTCAGCCTAGACGAAGTAATCCAATTACAGCATGCATAATTCAAGCTTCATACAAACTGTAGACTGAGTGCAATATATACTAGCTGCTTGTACCACAGAATCATGAAATTATCTTCTCACTCAGTGAATGTAAGAACTCATCTAATATTGAAATAGATCTGATGATCTCAATTTGGAAAGGACTCAAAAGTTTTTATTTCTTGTCTGTAATCCTTAAAATTGAAAAAATCATATATATCTTTTTGATAAGATTATAACTCATCAAGGATCAATTGGTGCAAATTACAACTCCAGAAGACAAAAAAAAAAGTAACCACAAATATTGAGATGAATATTAACATATTTTATATGTTGTAAAACTAATATCCAAGAGGATTAATTCCTAGAAGCTCGACCTTAGTTGTTTTAATAACCAAAAATCACGGCTAGTTGATATGTTCTAAGTTAGTTGTTTTAATAACCAAAAATCACGGCTAGTTAATATGTTTTAGTTACAAAAAATACCATTGAGGAGAAATTTTAATAAATATTTCCTAAACCATCATATAAAACTTACATTGTCCCTCTTCAACACTCAAAATCATTGTATTAGTGTCACGCCCTGTGCCCGGAACGTGGCATCCGCCATACCCTAGGCTAAATTAGGACATAAGGCTAAAACGAAACAAAATGTCATCTAACACAAAATAAAGCTCAAAGAACACTAAAGATGCCCAAAGAATTCATTTCATTCATAACAAAAAATATGCACTATCCATTATATTTCTTTTCCCCAAAAACAAAAATAGTTGGGAAAACATGTGTAACATAATCTATACCAAAAGTATGGCTATACATCAATGCTTTCAAAAATAACCTCATTCATGTCTATACTAACTATGTATATGAGGCCCAAAAGTCGTCCCAATCACCTTCTACAAAATCATCACCTGCGAGGTTAAACAATTGGGGTGAGTGAGAAAATCACCCAGTAAGTAGCAAAAGTTCTCTTTAGGGCTTTAGCTTGTTATTCATACATAGATAGTTTCTAAATCAAAATTAAAGTCATCCTCATTCATAATATGTGGTCAATTTATACACTATACAATCCCAAAATACAACACAATGCAATTCAAAGAAAGAGAGTTCAAATAATTAGTGGACATATGACCTTAGAATTCCAATTATTAACTATGACTCGGTTAACACGGTCCAAAACCAACTACCACCCGGTTGGTCCAGTTCAAAACTAACTATCACCCGGTTAGTACGGTTTAAAGATTTTACTACAAACACCAACGTTAAGGAACTAATCTCGTCACAATCCATTTCACATATAAGAGCTCAATCACATACTCATTCAAATGATTATTTAGACCACGAATATTCATTTCATAGTAAAACCAAACATAATCAAACTTAAGCCCAGTTATATAGAAATTAACATTTCAAAACTTTATCATTATCAAAGTGTATTTCAAAAGCAAAGAGAAACAAATACTACTTACCTCAATCCAATGACTAGTTCAAGTAGTCAAAGAAGGGGTATACACCGTCGTCGCCTATAACATACAAATAAGACTAATATCATGTACTAATTTTATCAAGAAATCATAATGGATGCTTAAACCTAACTTAACACGCAAAACGAGAAAGAGAGGCAAAAACTGTCTTCACCGGCGACGTCAGCCATGGCATGGCTCACGCTGCGGCTCAGCTGCAGTACCTAGCCGCGGTACCAGCCGCAGCGTAACTAGTGCCACGGCTCGGGTCAGAGCCACAGGGCTTTTCATTCGCGGTCTCATCCGCAGCACGGATGGTACTGCGGATGAGCCCAGAAAAGTTGGCCTAACAAGCCGCGACTTCATCCGCGGCACGGATGACACCGCAGATAAGCCCAACAACCCGACCTACAACCCCTATAACACTCAAAACCCAAAACCGATCCTCCTCAACTCGATCCGACACAATCCAACACCCAAGCAACTCCAAAAATGGCATAATATCTCAAAGAAACTTTACATTAACACAATACACAACATGAATCATGAATCACACATTGTCTTTAAGGATCTAAACTCATATTTCATAAATGCTAAGGAGTTCCATTACTCATCCACTCACACACCCCAACACATCATAAAGCATAAACGTATGGGAGCATAAGGGCCCTAACTCTTCCCTAATCAAACACCCATGAGTCCAAGCTAAACATAACCACCAAACACTACAAGAAAAAGGATCATTAGTAGGACATTTTTTAGTGACAACAAGAACTTGTCACTAAAGATAGCTTTTAGTGACAACAATATTCTTGTCACAATTGTGATGTATGATCAGTGATGACAACAAAATGTCATCACTAATTGTTTGCCGCCTTTTGGCGCCAAATGCATTATTGACAAGAGTTAAATGTCGTCACTAAATATACATTTACTAGTGACAATATTTTTCAAGTTGTCACTGATGGTATATACATAAAAAGCGTTTGTGACAACAATTTAATATTGTCACTAAAGCTTAGATATCTCGTGCATTAGTGACAACATTTTGTTGTCACTGAAAACGCCAACCTTTTATGACAACACATTTGTTGTCACTGAAGTTGAATTTTTTATCTCATATTATCAAGCCATCTGTAACAACATAAATCGTCATTGAAGCCATTACCTTTACTGACAACATTACATGTTGTCACAGATGGTACATTCATAAAAAGCATTTATGACAAGAATTTAATGTTATCACTAAAGTCTAGATATCTTGTGCATTAGTGACAACATCTTATTGTCATTGAAAACGCTAACCTTTTATGACAACACATTTGTTGTCACTAAAGTTGAATTTTTTATCTCATATTATCCAGCATCTGTGACAACGTAAGTTGTCACTGAAGCCATTACCTTTACTGACAAAAATTACATGTTGTCACTGATAGTATATGCATAAAAAGCATTTGTGACAAGAATTTAATGTTATCACTAAAGCCTAGATATCTTGTGCATTAGTGACAACATCTTGTTGTCATTGAAAACGCCAACCTTTTATGACAACACATTTGTTGTCACTAAAGTTGAATTTTTATTTCATATTATCCCGCATCTGTGACAACGTAAGTTGTTACTGAAGCCATTACCTTTACTGACAAGAATTACATGTTGTCACTG
>JAMWEH010001449.1:0-34051 GCA_024721245.1 Mitragyna speciosa | reverse complement strand
GTTTTTTTTTCTAACTTCAAATGCTTAGAGTTTTGGGTTTATGTTTTATTCTTTAGGTTTTTGGGTTCATGCTTTATTGCCTAGATTTTTTCGTTTATCTATTGTTGTTTAGGTTTTTGACTAATAGGCATTTGGTTTTTTTTTCTAACTTCAAATGCTTAGAGTTTTGGGTTTATGTTTTATTCTTTAGGTTTTTGGGTTTATGCTTTATTGTTTAGGTTTTTTCGTTTATCTATTATTGTTTTGGGTTTTTGAGTAATAGGCATTTGATTTTTTTTCTTACTTATAATGCTTAGGGTATTAGGTTTATGCCTTATTCTTTAGGTTTTTGGATTTATGCTTTATTGCTTGGTTTTTTTGTTTATCTATTATTGTTTAGGGTTTTTCACTAATAGGCGTTTGGTTTTTTATCTAACTTACAATGCTTAGGGTTTTGATTTTATGTCTTATTATTTAGGTTTTTGGGTTTATGCTTTATTGTCTAGGTTTTTTTGTTTATCTATTATTGTTTATGGTTTTTTACTATTAGGCATTTGGTTTTTTTATGTAACTTACAATGCTTGGGGTTTTGAGTTTATGTCCTATTCTTTAGGTTTGTTGGTTTATGCTTTATTGCCTAGGTTTTTTCATTTATGTATTATTGTTTAGGGTTTTAAACTAATAGGCATTTGGTTTTTTATCTAACTTACAATGCTTAGGGTTTTGGGTTTATGTCTTATTCTTTAGGCATTTGGTTTAAAAGGGGTAAAGGTAAGAAAAATAACCTATCTTACCTATCTATTACAATTTCTTATCTAAATATACAAAAAATTTTGTTAAATACATTAACTATCTAAATATAAATTTGTTAAATAAAATATTACCTATTTATTACATTTCTCTGATTAATTAAAATTAAATTCAAATAAATAAACAAGCCCAAAAATAGATAAATATTCAAACCTAAAAGGAAATTAAAACAACACATAAGAAAATCATATAGGAGCACATAAGGAAAATTAAAGGATAATAAGAATACCACTTATTTGAATACTCAGTATAGATTGCTTAATAAACGAACAAGCATGTCAAAGGTACAACTATTTAAATAAATAAATAATAAAAAATAAATCCCAACAATTTGTAAGGTAGAAAATGTAAATGGAGTAATAATTCTAGGATAAAATGCAAACTCCAGCAAACTAAAGGACAAAGACATAAATTCTAGCAAGCCTAGGGGTGAAAAATAAATTACAGCAATTATGAGGAGCCAAAAAATAAAAAATACAGCAAGTTTTGGGCAAAAATATAATTTTCAGCAAGTGTGAGGGACCAATTACAATTTCCAGCAAATACAAGGAGAAAAATCATAATTTCCAACAATACATTAGGGGTAAAAACGTAATTTGAGCAAATCTTAGGGACTAAATTGCAATTTTAGGCAAACTAGGGAGGCTAAATTACTATTCACGGTAAGCTTGGGAGCCAAAACATAATGTCCAGCAATTCAAAGACCAAATTGCAATTATTCTGGACATAATTGAAAGGAAACATAAATTCTAGGGGCCAATTTAAATAAACAAAGACGTAAATGAAGGAAACCAAAAGTATTGAAGGGCACAATAAGAACAACTAAGAAGCTGAGGGGGCAAAACGTAAATATTTACTAACCAAAACTACGTCGTTTTAGTATTTTTTTTGTCAAAACGACGTAGTTTTGGTACAAGAGTTTTTTTAACTTTAAATAATTAAAAAATCCTAAAATAAAAACTCCAACCCCCCAACTGGTTTTTTTCTCGCTTCTTTTTTTAACAATTCACAAATTCTCTCTCTCTCTCTCTCTCTCTCTCTCTCTCTCTCTCTCTCTCTCTCTCTCTCTCTCTCTCTCCCCTCTTCCCGCTTTCTTCCTCTGTATCTCTCTCTCTTTCTCTCCTTTCTCCTTCTTCTTCTTCGCCGCTCTCTCTCTCTTCTTTTTTCACTTATGCGGTTTGAGTTCCCCAAATCAAGCTCTAAATCAATTCAATTAAGAATCCAAATAACATCCATTCATCTGACTTTGTTGATTAAATGAGAAAATAAAATAAATAAAAACGGAGGCCGAAGCATGTTCACCTGATTTGAAGGAAGTGGGAGTGGCGATTTCGGTGGCCGTGCACAGTGAAGCTTGAGGCGGCTGTGGTTGGTGTGTCCGGTGTTGCTAGTTGGTTTAAAGGCAGAAAAGGCTAAAAGCAGTGATGTGATGGTAGAAGATGGTGGTGGCAGAAAAGGCCACTGTGTGCTATTGTGCATGTTTTGTGTGATGTGCGTGAGAGTGTGTGAGCTCTGTGTGTGTGAATGGTGCATTTTTTATGTGTAAATGTGTGCAATTGTTAAGATTTCTAGTACAAATTGTGAGATCGTGTGTGTAGTTGTGTGTTTGAAACGTGAATGTGTGTTTGTGCAGTGTGTGTCTGTGAGTGATGCTGAAGTCAAAATTGAGTGTGATGTTGGAGGTGTAAGCTGGATGAGTTTTTGTAACTAGCTGGTGGTTTTATGTGCAGGTTGTGGTGGTGTTTTGTGAGAGTAATGGTGTGAATTGTGTCCGTGTGTCGTGTGTGAATCAAGTTGTGAAGTTAAGAATATAGTGTGGGTGATGCGTGAGTTACTGGAAGGCTAAGAGTGGAAAGTGCAAGTGTGTTTGGTGATTGTGCAGATGAAGTGAGAATTGCTGGAAGGCGGAGAGTGGAAAGTGCAAGTGTGTTTGGTGATTGTGCAGATGAGATGAAGGGGAGAAAATAATTCATTTTAGAGGGATGTTTTAAAATAATTTGGCCAATTATTGAATTCAATTCCTTCCCTCTCCAAACCAAGCCATCGCTCCAAGTTTCGCACATTTTAGAATTTCCCTCCTTTGCTCCAAAGTCAGCACAGGGTCAAGGAAGTAAAACGAATAACGAACAGCCTGACTAAAGGCACGTGAAGTGTGAAATTTCAAGGCTTCCTTTAGGCTTCATTTAATGGTACTAGGAGGCAGCTTAATTCTCGTATATAACACACTGGTAATTCACTCATTTCATCTGTTATTTTCCAGTCTTAATCTGCTCTTCTTCATTATAACTGTAGCTTGTTAGGATCAATACTGGGATAAGAACTGCAGACTCTGATAGCTATTTTCCTCTCGGCATATGAGAAAAAGGGAAGGATTAGAAGAAATTTCTAAATCCCACTTAAAATCCTTATAAAAAAATTGTCATTTTAAGATTTTGTAGCTGTGTTTTGCGTTTCAGGTAATGAAAGGGCTAAACTGTTGGTTCCACATTTGATTCAGCTGCCTTGTTCTTATACTTCTGTAATATTAAGTTGGTTAGGTAGAAATTATCAGGCTAAAATATGGTTTGAATTCATTTTTTACAAATCAAATGGACTTAACATGTACTAAGGGAACATTTAACAGGTGCATATGTGTTTATACATGCTTAGGCATCTGCATTTAGTATCTAGGTGAATCAAACATGAAAAATCAAATCTGCAGTTGGCCTGAACATTTTCGCCATATCATCTGCTCCTAGCTTTGACTAATTGCTCTAGGTTTCTGATTAAGAGCATGTCCTCAATTGTTTCTGATTTTTGTAAAAGTTGATTTTAAAAAAGTTAAAAATCAAATTTTGATACTAGTAAACACTAATTTTAGAAAAATTAAAATTGAAAAGTAGTTGTTTAGTTGTTTATGATTTTAGCTTATTTTGTGACAAGGCTAAGAATACAATTTCAAGAACATTCTTCTACTCCGAAGTGCCAATTTTAACTTGCACAGATTTGCGGGTGGCCTGTATAGGCAATCTTGGAGCTCTATGTACTTGTATATGTAGTTTCTCCGCTGACAGCGAGCCATGCCTATATTTGATGTGCTTTAAATCTACAGCTAGAGAAACGCATTAAAGTAGTCCAATATGTACTTTTTTAACAACCTCTATAAGGGTTTATTTTGCCACATATGTTTAATTGTCTTAGAGTGTGGCAGATACGCTAACACGACGATAGGCTACTAATACGCTGGACCAGTCAGCATAAGGCCATATGTGGTGGTGTGAAATTTCCAATACAATTTACACCATTTGGGTCAACTAAGATAAGATGGATGCCGACCAGCTGGGGCCATGATTAACATGTATTTTGAGTGCACCATGATCCCACAATAAATTGACGAATGTTAGTGGTGGATCTTAGATGAGAATCTTCTTTAAAAAGTCTATTTTCATTATAAAATTCATTTACACACGTTCTATTTAACTGGTTTACTAATTGTGATGAATGAATTATTATCTAGCAAATGAAAACAAGTCCAGCTTAAGAATAGATTAATCGTATCAGTTTGTCAATTAATCAAACCAAATCCAAATAACTTTTAATTCTCGTCATATCTTTTAGATCAATTCTCACTCTATGAGTAAAAAATTTGAAATTCACATATAAATAAATTAAGCCTTTAAGACTCAACTCTAATTTGACCTGATAAAGCTTGTTTCAACTTGGCTTGTATAATAATCTAACCAAATTCAAATAAAACTTTAAACTCGTTATACTTAAACTGGGTGAGCGTAATTTGAGTTTATCTAAAATCTTAACTACTTACAATGAAGCGCAACTTAATTGGTAAAATACTTCACCTGGAATCTATAGGTCTTGGGTTCGAGTCACTAAGAAGGTAGATGAAGTTTCCCTGTTGATTCTTTTTTATATATATAAAAAAATACTTACAATCTAATTATAGAAAAACACAAGGTCTATTTGGTGTAATGTCAATTTTGTGTTCCTCTAAAGTGTCCTTATTAGACATATAACTTACTTTCCCATTTATTTACTACTATCCAACTAATTTTTCATATTTCTGCAAATTGAATTTCAACATAGAACAATATTATTGTAGATACCAAATTTTGACACACCATTTATTTTCAAAACATTGGAGGGGCATGTTTGCACTTTTTGGGATAAATTTTAATTTTTCAATAATTCGGGGGGTAAAATGGTAATTTTATCTGTAGATATTTTTCTATCAGCTTTTGAGAGTTTTAAATTCATATTTTTACTTTTATGTGAATTTGTTAATTTCTTATGATTTTTCTGAATTTAATTGGTATTCTTTATATTTTACCATCACGAGGGCAAAATGTTAATTTTGCCCCGCGAGTACCATTTTAGCTCATTTTAAGTTTCAAATTCATTTTTCTAATTCTTTAAGCATGTTTTTTTTTTTATTTTCTTGATTTTTCAGAGATGATAACTATTTTTTTGTGAATTTTCATTACCCAAGGGCAAAATCGTTATTTTACAAATTAAATTCATTTTTCACAAATTTTGAGTCAAAAATGTATTTTCTTGTGTTTTAAGTTTATTTTCAATTTTTGGTAATTTTTTGAGGATAATATCTATTTTTTGTGTATTTTCGTTGTCCGGGAGCAAAATCATCATTTTACACCCGAGCGCGTTTTTATTAGTTTTGAGCTATAGTTTTTTATTTTAAAATCTACTGTGAATTCTTTCTAAAAATTTAGAAATTGTTGTCAAATTCTTTGTATTTTGGGATTAAAAATATTTTTTTAATAAAATTTATATTTTTAATGTCGGTGGTGTTTTCGTCATTTTATAGCATTCTTGGCCAACAAGACAAGGAGCCTATAAATAACCCTTTTAATCAACAGAAAAAAGAGAAAAAATAAAAAACCCTAAAACACTTTTGCTTTTGTGACTTTTCAGATTGAAACACATTCTAAATATACTAAAAAACACACACTCCATTTTCTTTTGATTTCTGGTTACTGTTCATCAAGTCCGGTACTGTTCATCTTCATCAACGATTTCTCTTTCCACTGTTTGTCATCTTCATCAGATTAATTTTAACCTTCAAAATGTGAGTTCTTCATTTTTCTTTTTCTTTATGTTTTGATTCATTTATTTTCATTTTTCTATATGAATCTGATTGTTTATTCATTTATTTGAGATTTTGGGTTAAATTTGTTTTGTTTCTAGCCTTCCTATTTCTGGGTTTTTGTTCTTGCTGAATTTATCTGGTTCTTTTTCTGGTTTCATCTCTCAGTTCTTGTGTTCTTCTTCTCCCTCATCGTCTCTTTCTCTCTCTCCACCATCATCCCTCAACCTCTCAACCACTACCTTTACCATCCCCATCATCCCTTGCTACCACAATAGCATCGTCTCAACCATAGCCCAGCTCCAAAGCTGCTCAAATCTCCTCCAACGATTACATAAAAACTAATCCAGTTCTCAACCTCTGAAACAAGCCACAGCTAGACTAAATCACACCCACCAACAACCTAAACTGTATTCATCACCTCCCCTGTTCCCACTCATCCTCCACAGGCCACAACCACAAACAATTTTCCCAGCGAAAATATACATAAACAGCCCCAATCAGCCATTCAAACATACAAACACAAACACTCATAACATTTCACACACAGTTCAGCACAGACGCACGTTCACACACTTAACACACACAAACACAGTTCTTCACGCCAATTCACACACAAGCACAGTCCACAGACTCACACACTCATACACACATTCACACACGGATTTAGTTACACCAAAAATTCACAAACTACACAATCTGCATACACGCAAAAAATCACAAAATTCACGCAACCACACACAGTCACTCCAAATGCACTCACACACAAACACATCTACAACTCAATTTCCTCACAACCTTCACTGAACTACCTGCAGCAATATTTAGCCCCATAAAAACCCCTCCAATACCACAGCTTCACCTCTCTCTCCTGTCCTGCAACCTCCAAAACAAAATCTCTAGTACAACTTCACCACTTCCGAAAACCCCCTTTCCAATCAATCACCATTGCCAAGCCAAACACCACCCCAACGCCACTATCTGTCCACCATCAGCATCAGTTAACAAACCCAAACGATCAATATCATCAAACAACAGCCCTCAGCCACCACTCCAATCCCAGCAAAAATCAAACCCCCAAGTCATCAATTTCCCCAAAACCAAAAGGACCGATTGAATGAGCCCACCAACACGGCCAAAGAAGCTTGCAGCCCCTCCTCACTAACCCTGATCCAGTGAAAAAAAAAAAAAAAAGGGGAAGATAACCTAGAGAAAGTGAGAAAAGAGAGAAGTCGGCGAATTAAGAGAGAAAATATGAGAGAAAACAGAGAGGAGAAAGGGAAATAGACAAAGAGACATGGGGAGGGATAAACAAAAGAGAAAAGACAGGAGATCAAAAAAAAAAGGAAAAAAAAAAGAAAACAGAGAGGGAAATCAGGAGAGCTGGAATCAGAGAGAATAGAAATCGGAGGGAGGAAAGGGATGATTCAACGAAGAGAAAGAGAACAGTGAAAGGGAGGACGTGCGAAGAGAGAGTCAGAAACCAGAAATAAAAGAAAATAGGAAAGAAGAGCAGAGAGAGTACCTGGAGGAGAAGAAGAAAAGGAATCGAGAAGAAAGAAAGAGAGGCGAGAGAGTAAGTGATGAGCGAGACTAAAGAGGAGAGAAATTCTGGTTTGAGCTCACTGTTGAAGAACCGAAATAGGGAAATTGGGGTTTTTGTTTATTTTAATATTTTATTACTTCTTAATTTAGTTTCTCTTAGTTGTTGTTTGTCTTGTTTTTGATCTTTTTCAATGGCAATTGCTTTGGATAGTTAAGTTAATATAGTTAATTATTTTAGTCTTTATTTCAGATTCATAAATTTCTGTTTTGTTTCATTTTATATATGCAATGAATATTTATAGCTTTGCCCTTGTATGTCTAAAGTACTATCATTATGTCCCCAAAGTTTTACCTCATGCGACCAAGTCTTTCATAATTTTATATTGACCCCTCAAATGTTACATTCCTTCAATTAGGTCCCATTATTTGCAAATTTTGTGCCCTTCACTTGCTAAGATTTATTATTTTGCCCCCCCCCCAACTTACTTTAATTTTGCATTTCTACCCTCTTAGATTTTGTGAATTTTTAATTTTTTTTACACCTTAAGCTTTATGGAGCTTCATTTTTAATCACTTTAGTTGCTAGAATTTACATCTTACTCTAACTGCACATTTTTAGACTTTATTTATTTATATCGTGATACATTGACTTGTGTGTTCATTTTCTTAAGTATTTGGTACCGGGTCTCCAAAGAGGTATACGACTTCTTGTTATTTTTCTCTTTATGTGCTCCAATATGCTCCAATGTGATTTTATGCATTATTATTATTTGTTTATTTCTTATTTTGTATACTTGTTGCGTATTTACCTATTTAATTTAATTTTGAATTTTTTTATTCTAGAAAATTATAATATTTGTGTATTTAGTTAGTTCATGTAACTAGTTAGATAATGTTTCTCACATTTTTAGCAAAAATCATGTATCTAGCTAGAAAGTGTAATAGATAAGGCATTTTTAATTTTTCCCTCCTAAAATTGTAAATTAAGCCCCCGGTGTAATAGTTAGGATTTATTTACTTTTGAGCGCTTATGTGCTTATTTGTTTTGCCGCTTTCATTAGAATTTTGCATCTAGATATCATGTTTATATGTTATGTGCTCCTATGTGATCTTATATGTCTTTGTATGTTTTATTGGCTTTTAATTCGTGCTTTAATATTTAATTCATGATTTATGGTATTATGTCACCACACTAGTCCAACGCTAGTTGTGGCTTCACCCTTTTCCATTAGTTTAATGCTAGTGGGATTTTTAGAACGGGTTAGTCCAACGCTAGACCCTTAGGACATTTTAGTGTTAGGTACATTCGTGTGCATTTCATATCTCATTACACACACTTTTAGTTTTTCTTTCCACCTATCATGATTTTATTATTACTCTTATTATTATTATTATTAATTTTATTTATTTTTACACATTTTAAAAAATGCATGACACCTAAGTTGCATTTCATTTAGATTTTAGGACATTTGTGTGATTTGACTAGAAACAGTCGTCTACTCACGTGGAAAGCGGTGGCGTACATGCCGTTCCCCCCTCCGTGAGTAGAAACATTCAATTACGAGTTATTAGTCGCCCGTACCCGTCATGTTGCATACCCACCTTCTTTCTTCACTTACTAAATATTATTATTTTCTTTTCTTTTCTTTTTGCATCACATTTTGCATTCACACTCGTAACTCCCTCGATGTCTCGATTCGAATTTCGCAATTAATGCGATAATTCCGACCAAGCGTCAATGGAACATTTCGACCCTCCCGATATTCACATTTAGACTTAGGATTTGCATTCATTTAGATACATCCGAACACGATAGAATTTAGGGTTAATTTAAGAAATTTTGATTAAACCTCGCAACTAGCCTCGGCTAGGTTGAGAGGGTGCCTTAGGCACAAGCCTTTGCCTTTCCCTTTCTTCAAATGTGACTCCCGGACCTTTTTTCTCTTGTTTTTCGTAGACTGGAGTCGGAAAAGGGTTTTAAATGATTTTATAAATTTTTATTTTTAGTTTTGTTAAACGATTTTCGGGTGACTTGGTACACCCTAACTCAGTACCAAGTGGCGACTCCATTTTCTAAAATAAAACCCTTTTTCAAAAATTATTTAGCCAAACCTGTCGTACTTTTAGTCCCGGCCTTGTTTTCTTTTAAAATATCATTTTTTCTTAAAATACACTTTTTTACTAAAACTTGATTTTTCTCATACACCCACGGTTTTTTCAAAAAGCTTTATTTTCGAAAGGGTCATCGAGACCGGACCATCTTTTCGGGACGCGACAGTCAACTGACCCCACTAGCACCCTTTTGCGCACGATTTTTGGGACGCGACAATTATTATAATATGCAAAAGGCTTAATTCTAAAATGTCCCCCATAATATTGGATCAATAGCAAATTACACCTATTTTAGTAACAAATTACACCCAAGGTACGCTTCACTTTTGAATTGACAACTTTGCCCCTAAAGTTTAGCTACTAAAATTTAGAGGAGAAATTTGCCCTTATAATTTTTTAACTATTGCTATTCTTGTTGATTTTCTATATAGCAACAAAATAACTCCACTATTCCATGCCAATACTACTATTGCATATTTATATAAAAAATCAAAATTATAACTCTAAAATTACAAAAATTTTCGTCACAAAATTCATATACCTTGATATCACTGTTTAATATGATAAATACCAATCAAATATCTTCAATAGATCGTAACCTCTTTGTCATGCACTGTAATTTCCATTTATCACTTTGTAAGTGAACCATTAACTTTTTCATTAAAACTAAGAATTAAAACTAAAAAGTCAATAATTTTCAGTGAACAATCCTTTGAAATAGTTTTATATTTCTCGTTGTTTTCTCCCTTCACGGGCTAATTACTTTCTTTAATGAACTTCACTTTTCCCAATTGCATTAATTATTTATTAGTTAGAATCGTTTTACGCTTGACAAAGAAATGCTAATCTAAACGAATTATATACTACTGCCAATATAACTTAAAACGGTTACTTGGTTTGTTTAATTAGCTATTTTTCTAAATTTAGCTAATATTCATGGACATATTCAACGTTAGACCACTGATGGCGAGGGTTATTTGTTGCAAATTTATTGGAATGAAGGATCTTTACGTCATGTAGCAAAAACGTCATGATTTGTAATTTGGTCAAATCAATAACGTGTCTTCAACTATTAGTTTAATAGCCAAAATACAAACAAACAAGGACCAGCACGTATTTCTCTTCAGGCGGGTCTCACTCTAAGGTTAGTTGTTTTGCCTAAAATTTTCGCTCCTTTGTTGAGGCGGGGCCAAAATTAGAACACCACAATTTCCATTTTCCCTCTCGACAGCTTTCTGCTATGAGACTCCAAGCAAGTAACAAAGAACACCTCACCTTTGTTTAGTCTTTGTCGCCACATTAAAAGTTAAAGGCCAAATTCTAAGCTCCATTTCTCTCGCCACACATACTCCCCTATCAAAATATCTGTCTCCTGCTGCCGCTGCACTCTTAATTCCTTCCCCCATATTAACCTACAAGAAACTCCATTACCTTCTTGTAAAACAAATATGCAACTTTTAAGACTCAGCCCTATGTTGACTTCCTAAAGCTTATTTCAACTCTTCTTGTAATCAAATAAAACTTTAATTTCGTTAGATTCAATCAAAGTTTGAATGTTATAATGTTCGTATCAGTTTTTAGTAGTTTACATCCCTAACTACTTACAATCTAACTATATACAGAACAAGACCCGTTGTGTATAGTGTCATTTTTGTCTCCATAAAATGTCCTTATTAATTATATAACTTCCCTTCCTACCTGCTTAGTATTATCCAATTAAATTTCTTATATTTTTGTAATTTGAATTTCAACAAAGAATTATATTATGAAAATGTGCATAATTAATTAATGAACACGTTATTTTTAAGATGCACACATGTAGTGTGTGTCAAAATTATAAATAGGAATAATTCATTTTAAATGGGATTTATTATCATTTTCCCAAGTAAAACATGATATTTTGTTTAAATTTCAATCCACTCATTACAAATCTTTTTTTACATTACTCTATTATTGTTTTATACTAGTGATGGGATTTTTTCAATTATATTTGCTCTATTGTATTGTTTTTCGTATTCTTGATATGATGCCTTTATCGAACCCGTCATTGCCAGGCTATCAAGAAAATGCTGCTCGAGATAGTTTTTAAATTTATTCTTTCCAGTAAATGCAATACAATTGCTCTTTAAAAAATAATATGTATAAATCTTGTATGTTTATTTTGTTATAAAAGTGTTTAGTTTCTTGTATTTAATTTTATAAACAAATAAAAGTAAAATAATAAGATAAGATTCAAACACTGGTGAAGATATTAATATTAGTTACCAATAATATTAGTATTTTGAAAATCACTTGAAATTTGATACTTCGTCAAAAGGACTTCGTGTTTATATAAATATAGCTAGATGTTGATTTAGATTGCCAGTTATAACTGTTTCTTCCCCCCATCCAAAATTAATATAATAGCCTGAATAATCATTTTGCCTATTTTTTCTTCATTATTTAGAATAATTACGCAAATAAAAAATAATATTTTTAACATTTCAATCCAAACGGCTATTTTTTTGCCGAATATTTTTATTCTCCCAAATTTACGTAAAGTCCAACCATGCTCTAATTTCAACTATCAGACTAAAAGTTTAGATTGTATTCCTTAAAAAAAAAAAAAAATTTAGACTGTAAACATAACACCTCCATTATCAGCACTAAAAGACAACATGTTCCAATAATCAAACAAAATTTTGGAACCAACCAAAACTAACATAAAGTTGTCGTAATTCGAGGGAAACTGCATCTTCGGTCCAAGAATTGTCCAAAGGAAGCAGAATCTTCCGTCCAAGAATTGCCCAAAATCCTAGCACATAACCAATTAAAAATGATAGCTTCGAAACTAACTACAAAATCAACCCATTAAAACAAATAAGGTTACCCAAATAAAATAAAAAAAAACAAAGAAAAGAACCGCAAAACAAGACAGTCTATATTTTGATGTGGAAAAGAATAAAAAAGTAGGGTTGATCAAGGTGAAGTTGCAGAAATGAGACAAAAAATGAGGGGGAAAGGGAGGGTGTCGCTGAAATAGGAATAGAGAGGAGAGATGAGGCCGGGCTGCAGGCAACGGCAAATGGGCTTTGGGGCAATGGATATGGTTGCGGTTGGAAATGACAGATTAGGGGGGAGCGTGGGTGCGTGGGTGTAATACTGGTCTTCAAGAAGACCACACGCAACTTAAAAATATTTTTATTTTTCCTCCTAATTATTTATATTAGAGTTAGTTAGCCAACTAGATTTGGTTAGTTCTATACTAATCCTCCAGTGCACGTGCACATTAAGGAGGAAAAAAATTCTTGGTGCCGAGTTGTCTATTTCCTTTGTTAATTTGTGATTTGTATTCTTACCATTATTCGATTCAAAATTTTTTTTTATGGAAATACTTGTTAATATTAATTGAAAGAGGGTGTTTAAAACACACGCCCGCAGTCTGCAGAGGTTGCCTTTCAATTTAACCCACAACTGACTCAGACACCATCAATGCTATTTGAAATGACCCAAAAAAAAAAAAGATCCAAACTCATACAGTGACAGAATTTGCTAGTAGAATATTTTACTAATAACCTTCTAGTAATTATCAGAAAATTGTTAGTATATTATTTCGCCAAACCTACTGCCAAATCTCAAGTGCATGATTTGGGCAAGGAGAATATTTCACTGAAACCAACTAGTAACAAATTTAAATTATAAATGAGCTTGTTAGCAGAATATGTAACCGATGACATACTAACAAATTTCCACAATATCATCTTTAGTAGGATATTTCACTACTAACATACTAAAATATTTTTGTTAGTATGATATTTCACTTATAACCTGCTAATAAATTTCAATCACGTGGTCTTTTAAGTAGGGTATTACATTACTAATGTACAAACAAATTTCAACCATATAATTTTGTCAGTAGGATATTTTACTAATAAATTGCCAGCAGATTTCAACCATATGATGTTGTTGGTGGGTTATTTCATTAATAACCTACTAACAAATTTTAGGTGTATGATGCTTAGGTAGGCTATATAATTGATAATCTACTAATAGACTTTAATTTTATAATTATATTAGTTGGATATTTCAATGATAACCTTTTCAACCGCATGATATTGTTAGCAGGACGTTTCACTAATAACATGAGAACAAATTTCAACCATAGGATTGTTTTAGTAACATGTTACTAAAAATTATCAGAAACATGGCTCCATTACCCATAGACAAGTTACTAATAATAATTAGTAGCTACTAGTAGCCCAAGAAAAGTTATTATTAAATTCTATTATAATTGTTAGTAAAATGGCGACAAGTAACAACAGACAAAGTTAGTAGTATATTTGAAAAATTACTAATAACCAAAATTAAGTAACTGGGATCTTGTAAAATTTATTAACAAATTTGGACACTAGTGACTAGAGTTAAATTACTAGTAAATTCTGGTAAAATGGCCAATAGTAATTGGAAATGGATTAGGAGTATAGAAAATTATTAGTAAACTAGCTTTTACTAAATACAAGTTACTAGTAGTTTCTAATAATGATCACTAATAACTCGGCTACCAGTAACCGAACACAAGTCACTAGCAACTTCTAAAAACTATTAATATCATATTAATATTCAAATATAAGTTAATAGTGATTTCTTGTTAAATCGTTAATAATTTGGCTACCAGTAACTGAAAAAATAAGTTAGAGCTTTCAAATTTTTTTTTTTTTGGGCTCCTTTTTTCTTTTTTTCTTTTTTTTTGGGAAATCTGGGCTACTATTTCTTAAAGATAAGTTACTAATAACTTCTAAGAATTATTAGTAACTTAGCTACTTGTAACAAAGGTAAGTTACCAGTGAATTCTAGTAATATAGTTAGTAACAAGGCTAATAATAACTGGAAAAACGTTGATAACTTCTATTAAAGTTAAGAGTAAAAAAAGACATGTTAATATCAACGTTCAAAAATTACTAGTAACAAAAGATTTATTTTCTACTAGAAACCAAAAATAAATTACTAGTAGCTTTTAGCAAGATTATTAGTCTACTGGCCACGAGTAACTTCTAGGGATTTCTAGTGACTAGTGATAAGTTACGAGTCAGTTTTTAAAAAGTTAAAATGACTTGATTACTTATAATTGAATATGATTTATCAATAAGTTTTAACAAAATTACGAGTAAACCTTTCCTACACCTTCCAAAAAAATTGCTAGTGACCAAAATATTTCACTTATATAAAGTTCCACGAATGCGGGTTCATTCATACGCTCGTGGAGAAATTCCCAGCTGCCACTGCTTGGGATGGGAGAGTGTTGGTTGAGGGAACATGCACGAAATATTTTTGTGGGTTCAAACTACGAATTTAATATAACAAATTGATGACACGATCTTAAGAACGCACGCAACCCATGCGAACATATTTCGGACAATACAGGTATCCACTGTCGGGAACGAATAGAGAATCGAGCGGTTCGAGCTCTATGACTCCACCTCAAAGGTTAGGGGTTTGAATCCCACCAACGTCATATTTCCTTTCTCACCTAATAGTGTAAGTTTATAAAATAAAATAAAATAACAAGTATCCAGTCATTTTTTTTTTTATTTTTTTGACAAAAGTATCCACTGTCTTTAAAAAGAGAATACCAATTAGTTTGGTAATTTCTTGTAACTCATAGGCCATAATGACTCATAAATCAAAAATTAACTAAAAAATACCTCATTATATTGCATTATCTAATTAAACTTATATTAAATTTTTTTAATAAAACATACACACATATATTGCGTCCCAATTCGAGCAATATTTATAGATGACATTGAACAAGAACACCTTTGGATATGACATTGAACAAGAACACCTTCTTCAACATAAAACTAATATGTTACTTTGGGTGAGACTATTACCTGTCGCAGTTGTTTCTCGTAAATGTACTTAGGCTTTCATAATATTTCGTTGAACATGGACTTGTTAAATTTTTTTTCTCAAATTTGCTACAGACTTGCACAAGAGCGGACGGTCGCGGGAACTGTTGGAAAATGCATTGTGCGCCTGACGTCATCCAGTTTAGCGTAGCTGGTTTCCTCTCTGATGATAGGCTCGGTTTTTTTTTTTTTTTTTTTTTTTTTTACACATTAAGTCATTAACAATTAAGAAAATTTTGAAATGTATTATCTCCATTTGGATAACATTATTTGGAATATTTTTAAAAAATTATTTTTAAAAATTATTTGAAGTGTTTTTATTAACTTTTTTTGGAAGGGTGATAATATGTTTAAATTATACAAAATTTTTTTAATAGTTTGAAAATTTTGTAACAATTTTTTATACATTTATTCACAAAACAAACACGTTCATATTCAAAAGTTATGGATAACAAAATGAAATCTATTATCGTTGGATTTTGTTATAACAAAATAAGATCTATTATCGTTGAGTTTTGTTGAACAAACACTAATATCATTCGCTCGTAAAATGACGAGTACCCGATAAGCTTTTAACTTTTAAACAGTAACGAGCGCTCGTCATTTTACGAGCGTCCGATATCAGTGCTAGTTTCACAAAATTCACCGACAATGCATCTCATATTATTACTTATGATTTTACTAATTTTTCTAAACAAGTTTTTAATATAAATGTACTTACTTTTGTGAATAATTGTGTAAAAACTACCGAAAGTTATTACAACGTTTGAAAAAACATTTGAAATTTAAAATGTAAACATTTGGTAGCAAAATTTGAACAAAAAATTTAACCAATAGAAAGGTAAACTTTTTTTTTTTTTTTTACTTTTTCTCAAAAAAATTTTCTATCACACGTTCAAAAATTTTTTCCAAGAAACTCCAAACAACGCTTCCAAACGGAGCCATTATTTCCAATACGAAATTTGTTCCCATCTTGTCTTCCACCCGTGGGAGCATCAAATGATAACCAGGCAGGTTTGGGTACCACCATCATGACCATGTCAGTTGCATGTGTCCGATGCTATAGTAGGTTTACTATTAAATAAAACATGCCTTCCCATTGGTAGCATAAAGCGAAGCAAGAGAAAAAAAAAGAGCAAGAAATGTTTCTTTTTGTCTCTTGAATTAAATAGCATAAAACATGTCTCTTTTTGTCTCTTGAAAAAAAATTTTTGGGGAATTTTATGGATGTTAAGCTTCATTACTTAAGGATGTCTGCAATAATTTGAAGTTTTTGGCATTTTTATTATTTATGATTTAGTACTGCTTTGATTACTTTTAGAGCCTTGCGTGTTGGGTGAGTTTAATACGCGACATATTTCACCTGGCACGGGGTGTGACGTTAAGTGGTATCAAAGCCCAAGTTTATGATTATCTACTTTTAAGAGCTTAGGTTATGATTATCAGATATTAGGTTATGATCCTCATAGCTTAACTGATGATTATTAAAGTTTAGGTTATGATCATCAAAGTTTAGGTTTATGATCATCTATGTTTGAGAGCTTAGGTTTGAATGATGTATCTAGTATTAAGATTGACTTTTATGTTAGACAAGAAACTGGACAAGATTAGGTTTGAACCCTGTGACTATGGGTTATATCAGAGTGGTGCAGCGAAAGCATGGTAGGCCCATAAGCCACTTTTACGTCGGGTGTGTTTAGATTTGAATCTTGTGTTTATACTAAGATGAACTTGTATGTTGGGTGGGAAATTGAGGTTGAGTTAATTTACTCTTGAGTCTGATTAATTCAAGTTGTGAGGTGACATAATCTCAATTCTTGTGCACGAATACTTTTGTGTATGTGTTTAAGAATGAATTTAATTAATTGTGAATGTGTTTGAGAATAAATTTAGTCAATTTCCCCAATTTGACCTTGTTGTTTGATGCTATCAATTAATATTTGGTCATATAGAATGTGCTCATTAGGTACATTAAGTTTCGAGGACAAAGCTTTTTTTAAGGAGGGTGGAGTGAAATACCGATGCCCCAATTTTAAGGGGTTTGTTAGGCAAATATTTAAAGTTATGGGAGTAAGATTTAAATAATAGATAGATGTATAAAAGACTAGTAATAGGGTTTTATAATTTTTACACTCTCACAAAAAAAAAAAAAAAAAACCACGCCAATAAACAAGAATGAGAAGATAGTGGAGGATTCACTGTGTCAAAGATTGAAGACCATATCTATGATACCTATTACGATCAAGGTTAGTCTAATTTCTGACTTTAGGTTCCATTGTACCCAGGATTAGAGTTTTTAATATATGGAGGTTTGTGGGAAAAAAAAAAAAAAAACAGAAAGGGGCCGAGGGACAGGCGTTGAAGTTGCTGGGGAAAAGACCAAAAGAATAAAATAAAATAAACAATCAAACAAACAAGCAGCACTGTGTGTGATGATGCCGTTGCCTTCTTGATTCCATGGCCATGGCACGGCAATCAACGAGACTTGTGGGCTTGGTTTTGGGATCTGCAGCTTAGTTACTGAAAAAAAATTTAGGAATTGCCTTTTTATTAGTTTATTATTTAATTGTTTAATTAGTAAATAAATTCTTATTATTATTTAGTTGTCTTATTAAGTTAGTCATATAAAAAAAATGATAATAATTAATAGGTTCTAGTATTAATTTGAGGGTTTTTAGGTTATTCGTAAAGTAGGCTTAAGACTTCTTAGTATTTTATTAATATAAATATTAAGTGGAAATTGTTTTTTTTAATTGTAATTAGGTGGTGATTATTTCGGGAATCATAATTATTTGAATTAGTACAATTGGTATTGGATTTTAAGATAAGTGGTTCTTACCCTTTCTTATGTTTTGAAAAATCTATTGTATGTATATGTGTTTGCTCCTTTTATGAATATTTTTGTAATACAAAACTCAAAATGGGTAGGTGATATGTGCGAAAATTCTTCATATACTAAGGCACCTTGACCATTTATATGTATATGCATGCATGTGTGTGATGTGTGAATGTATGACATGTATGTTTTGGCTCTGATAATTCTTTGTACACCAGAGAGAACTGGTTCTCAATCTACTTGCCTGACGGTGAGTAGTCGGACATGCACGCACGCTGATGACCCTCCTAACTAGGAAAAAGTTAGGCTAGATATCTAGTACGACTGATTCCTACGTTGAAAAATCTGAGCCTATGCATGTATGAATATGCATGTATGCAATGAACTAGTTTTGTTTAATATGCCACCGCTTTGTTATGTATTATTATTTTGTGTGATTATGGATAATATGTGATTGAATAAATGCATGTATTATAAATATATAAGTATATATGTAACTGCTCAGACTGGTGAGAGAGGGGTGAAATTGCTTACTGAGCATGTTGGTTGCTCACCCCATTTATAATAATTGTTTTTGCAGGTGTCTTTAGTTCAGGATAGGCAAGTCAAGCATTTGGCTTTCAATAGAGGAATTTATTTTTATTTGAAGATTGTACAGTTGGTAGGCCATTGACAGTTAATTCATTTTATGTCTAGTTTTATTTATATATTTAGAGAAAAAAAATTTTGGGGACTTATATGGATGTTAAGCTTCATTACTTAAGGATGTTTGTAATAATTTGAAGTTTTTGGTATTTTTATTATTTATGATTTAGTACTGCTTTGATTACTTTTAAAACCTTGCGTATTGGGCGAGTTTAATACACGGCGTGTTACACCCGGACATGAGGTGTAACACTGAAACTTTAGGAATGCAATCTAGGAGATGCCGTTTGAATTTAGGCAACTAATGCAATATGAAGTATAGGAAGGAATCGTATAAAACACGAAATACTTGCAATCTCAACCTAAGGGGCTCTAGCCCATCATTTGAACCAAAAACATGTATGAGAGAAAAGCCATAAAAAGGCGTGCTATAGTTCGACACCCTACAAGTCATGGACAGACATATAGGTTGGATGGTCACCGTCAAAAATATTATCGATCGCATCAGCTGTAATCACCATTTTCTTGTACGAGGATCTCATTTTAACTATTTTAACAAGCCCTTGACAAGGAACAAGTCGGTCCTCATAATGACATAGGCTAATGTGTTATCGCGCCCGAGCTAATGTGTGAGCTACGCAATAGTGTTATCATTCGCATCATAGAATAATACACCATTTGTTAGTAGGAACTAATCGCTCTAACTTGTCAAAGCTACCACAACCCTCAAGTCTATTAGCAGTCTTTTCTTCCTCATTTCGAGAGGATCAACAAAGGCCTTATAGAGTTCGGGAGTTCTAAGGAGTCATATTTAGCTAATGAGGAAATTGCAAGCCGGGCATAATAAGGAATGAGTTGACCCGATCGCAACCGTTAAATAATCTAGCACCTTGGACATATGGGCCTTGCTTGTACCTTTCTTAGATCACAATTAGGAGTACGGGAACATAACCCAAATACGGAGCAGGGATACCTTGCTCAACATTGGGCATCAGTGCCTGATTCAGCCCATGGTGTGACGTATTGGACTGGGCTATTAAATTCAGACCCTATAATGGTGTTATAGTTTATTTGGAATGGACCACGCTCAGGAGGTAAAGGAATTGATAATGAGTTGTACGAGGAAGCCATCACTCAATTCCATCCCCATGGTCCTCAATTTTGCTGCTGTATCTATAATTTCAGTCACATGTTAATGCATGGTACATGTACCATCATACTTAGGGTGGTTAACGTACCCATTAATGTCCCAGCAAGGGACTTATTAGCCGATTTAGACTAAGAACGCTCTTTCACAAATTCCATACATTCCTGAGCGCTTCCAGTTTTGGAATTTTGGACTTGATGTTGTTGGCAACTGTTATCCGCATAAACATTAGGCTCAGACAATTTGATCTTTCCCAAGCCCTATGGAGAGATTTCTCTTCAACGCCACTTTCATCAGTAAAAGTAGTTGGCCTTTTAGTTAATAGTGCCAAGTCTAGGTCCAATCTGGGTAATTAAGGTCGTTAAAAGATAACAATAGACGAAACTTGCGAATGAAGAGCAAAAGGGATAGACGCTGCAAATATACATAAATGCTCACACGGTAATGCATTGAACTTAAATACATAAAACATATTCAGACAGGTTCACATAAATTTTAAACGCATATTGAAGCTCCCCTTTGGGCAACACAGCAATATACTACAATAAACCTAATTGATGCCCAACTTTAATTTCACATAATTGGTAATTAAATATACCAAAGCTATACATGCCTGCTATCTTTGGATATAGTAAATTTGGATATAGTAAATATGTCTAATCAAGCATATTAATTACCTACAATAATATCATAGACTATAAAATTAATTAATCAACCCTTCCTAAATATTTTTTAATTTATGAATTTCAATATACCCATACAAGAAAACATCATGTCATTCAATTATAAGCATCACAGTAATTATGAGTAATCTTACCTATTTAATTTAACATCTATTAAACTTTTCAATTTGACCACTTTAGTGACTAACAAATTATACATAATTATAGACATAAATTAAATAATAATTGATGTAAATCATAATTCAAACAGATCAATTAGCCTAATAACAAAAATTCAAATCTTTGTAAAAAGAAAGCCATGGTGAGTTCAAGGCCAAAAAACTTTGCAAAGATTGGTAATCACATAATACGTGATTATACGTCATAATCATATAGTCACGTAAGACGATCGTAGTGAATCATGAATTCTTTTAAGGTAGTGACTATGATACTAATTGTTGGGAATTTTCATCTTTTCTCGTAAAGTAAAACAAACCCTTGATTTTTTTTTTTTTGTTTACCAAACCCTTGATTGAAAACCCTTGATTTTCAATCCCTAAAATTTCAAAATACCATCACCATAAGCAAGAAAACACACCTTGATCCATGATAAGTTTATTGAAAAAAATTGGGCTGTGAGAATTAAAGATTGATAAAACTGATCTTCGTCTTGGGCGGAGAGAACCAATTTAAACGAGCCCAAAACTACCACTTTGGGCCGCTAATAACATATGCCAGCACCTTTTGCTTTCCCATCCTCCTTCCCTTCTGCCGCTGTCGCTCGACTTTCTCATTTCTTCTTCAACCTCAACCGCAACAAAAGCAACAACAATTGTAATCCTACTCCCATGGACTTCAAAATCGACGGCATCTCCCCTGACAATCCCGACTACTCCCTGGCCCCTGCCGTCGATGCCATCTCCGCTCTTTTGGACCACCGCGCTTCTTCTCTTGCCCTTTGGCTGTTCCCATAGCTGCCCTCTCCTGCGACGCCCTCAGGGCCGACATCTCAGCTTTCAATCTCATTGATTCCGGTGATGGTTCCTCCTCTAAGGATGACGTCTCAGTCGTCTCCGACTTCAAGGTCTTTTTCAATGGCTCCAAATTTGTCACTGGCAAGGTTGTCGACCCTTCCGTCTCCAAGATACCCGTTGTCTATGGCAATTTCAGAGAAATATGCCGTCTCCTGCACTCTAGGGCACGGGTCCAGTTGAGTACCGCTTTCAAAGATGGCACTGTTGAAGTCATGTCTACCGTTCTCTCATCTCTGGCTCTGTCTCTTTCCAATTTGGCCGATACTAGCTCCCGCCGTGCCAATCTTCTGATTGAGTCATTACCTGCTAACGATTTGCGGTTGATTTTGTGTTCCCAGCGCCCCGCGTGCATCGATTCTGTACAACAACTTTATTTTTCTTCGCAGCATGCCCTTAACCACAAGGATTACCTTCTGTTTTCGCACGAAGTTTATTCTTTGTTGGATGCGGTAACGAAGACTGTTTGTTGGGAGGCCATGGTAGCTTTTGTGTCACTGGAGGGCTGTGGTCTGATTGCAGATACCGACAGTAATCTTCCTCCTGCTTGTGCCCCCGTCAATAAGAAGAGTGAAAAGAGAAAGAAAGTTTTGGGAAAAGGATCTATGGCACTATTGCAGGTCATTAAGGAAAGCTTGTTAAGTGGTGCAGCCACTGAAACCGGGTCCGTCCACACTTCTGCTTTATTTGAGAGATGGGCTCAAGATTTTCTCTTAATTTTGGATCCCAGGTACCCTGGATTTGAGATGTTACTGAAAAAAGTGAAAGAGATTGTGGAGAGCAATGAGACTCGAAGGCTTCCCAAGCTTCCCAAGGTATTTAATTACCACACCATTTCTGCCTTCTTTCTGAAACTTTTCTTGTACCACTTGGGGATTAATAAAAGGTTAAATTTGGAAAATCTAAAATGAGAAAAAACTTTAACAAATATCTCAAACCATTTAGGAATTGGGAAATTTTAGGAGCAATGTATTATTAAGCAAGAATATGGATACTTGTTCATAACATTTGTGCTTGAAGTTTGTCGATGGATATATACACAATAGGGAGCAGTTTAAGTTTCATATGTACAGCTGTGAGCCATCTAGTAATTAACATTGATCAATTTTTTCATATAGCCTAATAAACATTTTTCTCTCCCTTTTGGATGTTAATAGGCTAGTAGGTTAATGTGAATTCGATAGATATATTTAACTAAAATGTTCGGGGTTATAGATTCTCACTGCATCTCCTGTTGCTGTTAAGAGCCACCTATTTGCCAATGACGTGGGAATTATTCTCCATGGGCTGCTAGATTATTGCCAAATGGCTTCACCACTTTCTTTGGGAAGCTGTTCTAAACTGCTGGTTCTGAGTTCTCTTCATTCAGCTACCTTCAATAGCAATCTTCCTATGAATTTTTCCAATATTTATAGTCCTTCACGGTTTTGGTGCCATCTGAGATGGTTAGACTGCTTTACAAATGGTTCTTTTGGTGGATCTTTAACATTATAGTGGCACTTAGATGTGGTCCCTTGGGATTTCATTTGGTGTCACTTTAATCAACAAGGTAACTGAGCATAAAGAGGGAGTTTGATATCTGTTTACCTTTGCTTTCTAAGCTTAGGCAAAATTGGAAGACGGTAGGATTGTGGTGGACGTATCTTAATGTAATGGTTTCTTTGATTTGCTTTGGTAGGTACTACTTTCACCTTGAATTGCCTTCTCTATGACTCCATCTTTAATTGGTGAGGTTCATTTTTATATATATCTTACAGCATATGTACCTTTCCGCGCGCACGTGCACAAATTCCAGTCTTCACATTTTTGAATATGTTTTCTCTTATGTTTTCTTTTTTTCCATGCTCCTTTATTTGACTATTTGCTTGAGATTCTGTGATAATTGAAAAAAAAAAAATTAAATTCTGTTGTCATAAGTTCGGATGTTTTGTTATAGGGAACAAGAGATTTTGCAAAAGAACAGATGGCCATAAGGGAGAAAGCCTTCTCAATTATTGTTGAGGTGTTTAAGAGGCATGGAGCGACAGCTCTTGATACACCTGCCTTTGAATTGAGAGAGACACTTATGGGAAAATATGGTGAAGACTCAAAGTTGATTTATGACCTGGCTGATCAGGTACACTAATAATAAATTTTCACAGTTCACTTTATAAAGCATTTCTGCAATATGAGATATGAATTGGCAGTGGAGCATAATGATTGTTCTTTTCTTGTGATTCTATTATCTTATTCTTTTATTTATTTCGTCTCGTCTTTTCAAAACAGGGTTTGTGTTTGTGTGGTTGATCCAGAATGGGTTGGTTTTGAGTTTGCTTATTGTGGACTATACTTTCCTCATATGTACTTTATCTCATATAGTTATGGGCAGATGCCCTCCAGGGAGGGAAGGGCGGGAATAGTAATTATCCTTGAAAATTTTGAAAAATATACTTATTCCCTATCAAAATTTAGGTTTTAGGGTTGATGGTGCGTTCACTGTCTGATGGGAGTTGAAATTCTGTTAAATTAACAAGTTATGTGTTGAAACAAAAGTGAAAATCCAGTTTGACAATCTAATTGGATGAAATGCATGCACAATTTCGAAAAGAAGACACATTTCTAGAAATTGGTGTCTGAGGCAACAAGTTTTCAATTTGTTTGCTGTTTTACGATTGAAGTGCACTTTCAGGCGCGAAAGAATAACCTGAAAGAATCATGATTCTATCAAGGTCTCAAGAACTTAATTTTTTCTCAAAGTAAATTTATTTGAGTCGTGTAGCATCGATGTCCCAAAACCATATTGGTCGTATGGTTTTCTTTTCAACTAAATTTCACTTCTGGATGTGTACAGGGTGGAGAACTTTGCTCGCTTCGTTATGACCTGACCGTTCCATTTGCCAGATACGTGGCTATGAATGGTCTGACATCATTCAAAAGGTATCAGATAGCAAAGGTGTACAGGAGGGATAACCCATCTAAGGGAAGATATCGTGAATTTTATCAATGCGATTTTGATATTGCCGGACTATTTGAAAAAATGGGTCCGGACTTTGAGGTCATAAAGATATTGACTGAATTGTTAAATGAGCTAGATATTGGGGACTACGAGGTATTATCTAAAGTTGTTCCATTAAGCATGTTGTTATCTATTTATATTTGTTTTATGCATTTTTTTCCTATTTACTATTCTTCTATTTTCTGGAATTCCAGCATTATATTGCGGTTTCCTGAAGTCTTTTTAATGATCTATTTCATAGAATTTTTGGTATATGTAAATGTGATTTTGTGCTATTCTTTTCTAGGTGAGATTGAACCATCGAAAGTTGCTTGATGGTATGATGGCCATATGTGGGGTGCCACAGGAAAATTTTAGAGCTATTTGTTCGAGCATTGACAAATTAGACAAACAATCTTTTGAGCAGATAAAGAGAGAAATGGTACAGCCCTGCATTTTCTGTTGAGTTCAGATATTTATGTTTTAACTGTAATTTACTTTGAATTCATGTTGGCATAATTTTGCAATAGATAGCTCTTTTTATTGGATAAGTGAGTATTGCTTTCATTTTGTACATTTACTGAACCACTTCATTTATTTCTTACTCTGAATTATTTCTTCCTTTTGATTATGCGGGTACTTGTCTGTGGTATGTGTTAAATTTCAGGCAACTAGATTATGGTTGTTTGGTATTCCCTCAATCTCATTTATGTGTCATGCTTACTATTTCTATTCAACCCAGAATGAATCATGTTTCAAAAAGTTAAAAATCTGAACCACTAGTTCCCCCATCTTGTCTCTTTTGTACATGTTCCAACAAAAACATTGAGTAATAACTAACCATTCAAATTTCAAGTATAAGGGCATATGTGGTAGCTTATTTATTTATTTATTGTCCTTGAGTTGTCATGGTCAAATTCCAGGTTTTTAAACTGTGTGCAGTATTAACCACAACGCATAAAATGGGACGAAGGGAGTATTAGTTTCCAACATGGTTGATATGCTTTGTGGTTTAGGAATCCACATATTTCTAGGCAATTTTAGAGGAGTAAACTATTGGAACTACCACATTATTCAAAAAATGGAAACTCTATTGTTTCTGAAATGTTTTCTTTCTTTATCCTGTTACCTACTTTAGAAGAATTTGTTTTAATAATCTGTATATATGATCAGTGAAAGCACAGATGTGAAGGATGGCATTGATGTCACATTTTTCTTGGTTATAATGGATAAATCTCCATGGTGAACGCTTTACCACCATTGACATTTTTAGGTTCGGGATTTCATCCTGCATGAAAGGCCCTGTGGTAAAATTTTACGAGTTCAAGAAACAAATTAGTATAAAAAGATTCAAATATCTCAAGCCATGAAATGCAAGTCCAAGCCCGGAGTTCTTTATTTTTTCCGACAGGCTGACAGTTACAGAGATATTCATTGTTATTTCAAAGTGCATACAGGGCAATTCCAAGCTCCTTCGCTCTATAATATAATAAAAGAGTCTAAGCAATTGGGATATCACATGATTGCGCTACTTTATGTCAAGCAATCTTCAGTCTTTGCTTATCTTTATTTTTTTTTTCATTTATTCAAGTGAACAATTTTTAATGTTTTGGACTTCATTTTTTTTAAACATTGGCTTTTGAAGTTTTTATTGTTTGGTTGTGAATTTTCTAGGTCAATGAGAAGGGTTTGACTGAAGAGATAGCAGATGCAATTGGCACATTTGTGAAAGAACGGGGATCACCCATGGAACTGTTATATAAGTTGAAACAGGAGGGCAGTAAGTTCTTGGAGAACAACGAATCCTTCCTTGCATTGAATGAGTTGGAGATCTTATTCAAAGCTCTAGAAAAAGCTAAATGTGACAGCAAAGTGGTTTTCGACTTGAGTCTTGCAAGAGGTCTTGATTACTATACGGGAGTCATATTTGAAGCTATTTTTAAAGGGGCTACGCAGGTAGATTTTTAATTTAAAATGTCTTGGCCTATTTTTCCTGGCTATTTGTTTGTACATTTTAGATTGGTTACACAGCATCCTTTGGAATGTCTGTTGGTGAATTTGCTTCCAATTTCATTGATGGTCATTGACTTATTGTTCAATGCTTCACATAGGATTGAATGTGAGTGAACAAATAATTTGATATGCTACTTTTATGATCTTCTGTTCATGTCAAATTCCTTTTTTTTAATTGTCAAATTCCATTTCATATTTTATTGTGAAATAAGTTGTTCTAATTGTGCCTCTTTATGTGATAATCCTGCTAAAAAACAGATGCTTACAAACCTCTCATTGGCTGTCCAAGGTTGTGTCAGCTTTTTCCTAATGATCATGAAGCTTAAAGCCCCCTCGACATGTAATTTATTTTGAAGACATTGAATTCAATTGCATTTTTCCTTTTTCTGCTTGTATATGGTGCTGGATTTTGTTGTAGTATATGATTCATGGTTTTTGGTGCTGTCCTGCTTCATGCAGCAGCAATTCTGAGCATAAACTTCTGACAAAGCAAATGGTGTAGGTTTGTGAGCTCTCCCTCTCTGCACGAGATTATACGAGTCAAGAATAAATTTTGGTTGAGAAACCTCATGGCCGTGTAAGGTGGGTGTTTAGGTGATTGCAGACTATAAGGGATGTTATCTTTATAATCATGCAGGTTGGTTCAATTGCTGCTGGTGGACGTTATGACAACCTGATAGGAATGTTTGGCACAAAGCCGGTCCCTGCAGTTGGCATCAGTCTAGGAATAGAGCGAGTATTTGCAATAATGGAACAGCTTCAGAAAGAAAAAACCCCGGTGAGAAGAATTTAATAGTCTGTGTATTTAGTTGAAGACGTTAATACACCTTGTTGCATTAAAGTGCTTGGGATAGTATCTTTACTGGTGGAAGTTTCAAAAAATATCTTCATGTCTTGAAAACTGTCATATTCTTTTACCCCCTGTAGTGTATGAGCTGCAGTACTTCTTTGCCAAGAAAAAAATGTATAGTGAGGTATCAGCATTCTTGACACATGAGGGCATGCTTGGCAGCACACGGAAAACAAGTTTTCCCTTTCTTGAAATTTGGGTCCATAATTCAGAGAGCCAAACCAAAAAAAGAGTTCTTTTTGGTTTTCCAAAAATTTTGAATGTTGGTGTACTGAAACATCTTTGCGTTGGGACCTGTTGGACAAAACTACAAGCAAAGCTTTGCTGGGGAAAAGCTATATTGTTTTTTATTTATAAGATATTGGGCTACATGTCCTAAAGTTGGAACAGATTTTAAAAAACCTTAAGGAATATTGTTCAAGCAATTTGTCTGAGGTTCTTTAAGGAGTCCTGGATGCTAAATATTGTCCCAGCATTCCAGTTTAGTTGCTCCACTCTTGCGTGTATATGTTCTTTTGCTTGTGTTATTAATCTGAACGCTGTGCCTCGTGTCTATATCCGCATAGGAACTTAAATCAATAAAATTAATTGCTTTATGGTGTGCTTTCTGAGTCCACCTTTTGTTTATGAAGATGTGTCATTGTTCATGGGATATAAATACGGGAAATCTTTTTGTGTCTGTGTTGTTGTCTAGTTCAACTAGCCATTTTTAATGGTGATTTTTGTGCAAGGGTCAATTACTCAACATATTTCTGTACGTTCTGGAGTTATTGAATATCAATGCTGCCATGACTTGTGTTTCTTTGCAGATAATCCGGGCCACTGAAACTCAAGTCCTAGTCATCGTTGTGGGTAATGACCTATCTTTGGGTGCTGAACTAGTAAGTGAACTTTGGGATGCCAAACTGAAAGCCGAGTACGTGTTAGATAAAGGGGTGATGAAGCACATCGTACGCGCGAAAGAGTCGAGGATCCCTTGGATGGTAATTGTCGGAGAAAACGAGCTTAATGAAGGTAATGTTAAATTAAAAGATGTTGTGGCCGCCAACAACTACGTTGTACCTCGAAATAGACTGGTGGAGGAGCTTTGCAGACGGTTGTATGGTGGATCAAGTTAAATTGCAGCTTCAAATCAAGGTCGCATTGTTATTATATTTTCTAATTGCTAAGCAAATGCTAATTGAGTGGGGCTCCTTTTTGTTTTCGGGCCTTTGCAATTTGTAGTGCTCGGTGTTCTTCAGGGCTTGTTTTTTGTTTGTACAAGGGGCATTATTCTTATTGAAAAACTGACACGTGTAGCTTGTTTTTATAATATGCAAATGGAAGTGAGAAAGATATAGACTTATATGGAAATTTTCAAAGCCTGGTTCAAAATGCAAGTCACTCTTGTTCAATCATGCTATGAATTTTTCTCAAAAAAAAAAAAAAAATGTATTTAGCGGCCGTAACAGCTTCTGATCCAACAAAGAGAGGGTTTTGAAAGAAAAAATGTCGCGTGTATATATCACAGTCCTTTCATACAGTACGAGTAATGAAATGTCGCGTCTTAAAAAATCGTAAAGGGATAGAGGGTGCTAGTGGAGTTGTTGATTATCGCGTCTTGAAAAGACAGTTCGATCTCGGTGATTCTTTTTGAAAATAAAGGTTTCGAAAAAATCGTGCGTGTGAGAAAAATAGAATTTTAGTAAAAAAAAAGTGTATTTAAGGAAAATAGTATTTTAAAAGAAAACAAGTCGAGACTAAAAGTGTGACAGTTTTGGTTAAATGATTTTTGAAATAGGGTTTTATTTAAAAAAATGGAGTCGTCACTTGGTAATGAGTTGTGTACCAAGTTATCCGAAAATCGTTTAACAAAATAAAAATAAAAATCTTAGAAAAATATTTTTTTAAAAAATTCTTTTCCGACTTCGGTCTACGAAAAACGAGAGAAAAAGGTTCAGGAGTCACATTTGAAGAAAGGGAAGGCAAATGCTTGGGCCTAAGGCACCCTTTCTACCTAGCCGAGGCTAGTTGTGAGGTTTAATCAAATTTTTCTTAAATTAACCCTAAATTCTATCGCGTTCGGATGTATCTAAATGAATGCAAATCCTAAATCTAAATGTGAATATCGGAAGGGTCTAATGTTCCGTCGAGGCTTGGTCAGAATTATCGCATTAATTGCGAAATCCGAGTCAAGGCCTCGAGGAGTCACGAGTTTTTATGCAAATGTGATGCAAAAAGAAAAGAAAATAATAATATATAGTAAGTGAAGAAAGAAGGTGGGTATGCAACATGGCGGGTACGGGGAACTAATAACTCGTGACTGAATGTTTCTACTCACAGAGGGGGGAACGGCATATACGCCAACCCTTCCCACATGAGTAGATGACTATTTCTAGTCGAATCACACAAATGTTCTAATTTCTAAGTGAGATGCAACCTAATATGTTATGCATTTTGAAAATGTGTCAAAATAATAATAAATAATAATAATAATAGTAATAATAAAATCATGCCAAATGGAAAAGAAAACTAAAAATGTGTGAAATGAGATGTGAAATGCACACGAATGCACCTAATACTAAAATGTCCCTAAGGGTCTAGCGTTGGACTAGCCCGTTCTAAAAAATTCCCACTAGCGTTGGACTAGCAGGAAAACGAATGAAGCACAACTTAGCGTTGGACTAGTGTGGTGTAACAGAATAACTATAAAACATGAATTAAATAATAAAGTATGGATTAAAAGCAAATTAAACATATAAGACATATAAAGTCAAGTAGGAGCACATAACACATAAGCATGAATATCTAGATGCAAAATCTAATGAAAGCGCTAAAGCAAATAAGCACGTAAGCACAACAAAAGCAAATAAACCCTAACTATTACACCAGGGGCTTAATTTACAATTTAAAAAGGGGAAAAATTAAAAAATACCCTATCTATTACACTTTCTATCTAATTACACGAATTTTTGCTGAAATATGAGAAAAATAATCTAACTATTACATTGACTAGCTAAATACAAAATATTATATTTTTCAAAATAATAATAAAAATTAAAAATAAATAAATTAAATACATAAATGCGCAAAACGTATGTAAAAAAAATAAACAAATAATAATGCATAAAATCACATTAGAGCATATTGGAGCACATAAAGAAAATAACAAGAAGTCGGGATACCTCTTTGGAAGACCCAGGTACAAATACTTAAAGAGATGAACAAACAAGTCAAGGATACCACAATAAAAAGAATAAATACTGAGATACTAAAGAATTGAGAGTAAAATGTAAAGTTTAGCAACCAAGGGGGACTGAAATAAAGCTCCATAAAACTTAAGGGGGTAAACTTGAAAGTTAAAGCAAATCTAAGGGGCTAAAAGTGCAAATTAAAGTGAAATGGAGGACAAAACAATAAACTTCAACAAAAGTGGGCCAAATTGCAATTGAGGGACTTAATTGAAAGAAATAAGAATTCTAGGGGCAATTCAAAATTATCAAGGACTTATTGCGTGAAAATGAAATCTTAGTGGGCACACTAACAATACCCAAGACAACAAGGATTAAATATAAATATTCACATATATAAATTAAGCTAAAAAAACCAAACCAAATCAAACCAGTTTAATTAATTCACTATTATACTAAATTTATTCTACATTATCTAAAAAAAGTCAAATTGAACTAAAATAGAGTTAAATAAACAAAAAATAATGCAAAAATAAAGACCAAAACAATGAAATACAAAACCAGAATTCTCAAAACCTTTCTCCTCCCTCTTTCTTTTTTTTCTTTTCATCTCTATCTTACTCTTCTCTCTATCATCTCCAACCCCTCTCCTAAATGCTCTTCTCTGCTTCTATTCTCTTCTTCTTCTGTTCTCTCTCTTTTTCTCTCTTTTTTCTTCCCCTGATTCCTCTCTTTCTCTCTCTCTCTTTCGTTTCTTCTCCGCAGTCTCGTCACCTTTGTCGCTTCTTAACTGGCGTCTTCCCTGTCTATGTCATTATCTATCTCTTCTTCTGTCTCTCTCTACCCGAAAAAACAACAATTCTCGAATTCTCTCTATTCTTCTCTCCTCGATTTTCTCTGTGGTCTTCTGTTTCTCTCTCGCATCCTCCACCCTACTATTTCGTTCCTTTTCTCTCTACTACTCTTTCTTCTCTCCTCGCTGTAATCTATTCTGCTCTTCTCCTCTGCTCATATTCTCGCAGCTTTCCTGACCTTCTCTTGTGAAACAAGGGGGAGTAGGGTGATATAATTGGTGGAATGGATGGAATTGGGGCTACTTGTGGGTTGTGGATTGAACTAAATGGTGAAGGGCGGAGGCGGGAGGTTGGTATGCTTATGAATTGGGGTGTGATTTTTTGGGGAATTAATCGACTGGTTTAGTGTCTGTCGGGGTTATGTGGTGATGGTTTAGTGCTGGCGGATGGACTGTTGCTGTGACAGGGGAGGGGAGATTAGTGGGCTGGCGTGGAGCTATGTGCATCTTTTGGGTAGTGGCTGATTTGATTGGGGAGATTTTGTGCAGGGGTTGCCTGGGAGATAGGTTTTTGTGGCTTTGTTGTTGCTATTTTGTTATTGTTTTTTTCTTGCAAGTGATTGGGGCTAGTTTTTTTGCAGCTTCAGTGGTGAGATTAGAGTAGTGTAGGGTGTGTTGAGTTTCTGTGAGTTTGAAAAGGGGGATGGGAAATCGAGATGTGTAGTGAATGGGATGGAGTATAACTGCTGGATTTGGATTGAGTTGGGTGATTTTGGAGTTACTCTTGCAGGCGGTGGGGGTTATGAACCTTGGTCTGATGACTTTTGGTGTTGTTTATGATTTCGCAGGTGATATTGATGATTGAAATATCTGTGTGTTGTGTTATTGGCTATGAATTTGTGTGTGTGCTGTGTTATGGGGTTTGGAGGTTTTTGGTTTTGATGGCCTGGAGCTGGGATTGTTTGATGGAGGAAATAGGCGACAGGTAGGGATATGGATAGGCAGGGGAGGTCTTGGGGTTGTCCTGGTTACTCTTGGTGGTGAACTTGAGGAAAATTGGGGGCTGTAGCTCATTTTGTGAGTAGAAACAGATTGTGGGTATTTGAGGGATTATTTTGAATGACTGCAGGTAGTGATTCTAGTGATTGGGAGGGGCTTTGAAAACATGGTTTTTCCTACTTGTTCTGTAGGACTTGTTTTCCAGTTTATTGTTTGGTAATTGCAAGTTGGGGACGTTGGCTTGTTGTTTCCTGGTTGTTTTGAGCTGGGATTGGTGGAGTCTGATAGAAAGGTTGAAGTGTTGGGATTTTAGTGATGAGCTTTTGTGGGTTTCTGGGTGGAGGTTATGGAGGTTGAAGGCAGGTTGTGTGGTGGTTGAACTGGTGGTGCTGGGTGGAAGAAAGAGGAGGGAGAGAGACTGTGGGAATGGAAAGAAAACAGATGAAGTAACGGTGAAGAAAAAGAAAACAAAAGGAAAACAAAAATCCAAAATGAACTTGAACCAGAATACATGAACAATACCCAGAAACAAAGCAGAAAGTAAGTAAAAAAAAATAATAATAAAAGACAACTAAAATCCAGAAAAATTAGAGCAGGAAGAGAATTTAATGGCTTAAATAAGAATTCCAACAAACCTACATAATTAATCATATTTGTCTAGAAATTAAAAGAAAAAGGAATCAAACAAAGAGAAGAATTTACCTTTGGAAGCCTAAAAATGATCTGATGATGAAATTGAAGATGAACAGCAGCCTGATGAACAGTGGATCAGTGTTTGAAAATGGCGGCCTTAGTGTGTATTTTTAGGTGAAAAAATGTGTGATTTGATTCCTAATAGATAAGAAAGGTGTGTGTTTAGGGTTTTCCAAATTTTTTTCCTATTTTTTGCTGATTAAAAGGGTATTTATAGGCCACTTATCTTGATCACCAAAAATGCTATAAAATAACAAAAATGCACCGGTAATAAAATACTAATTTTATTTAAAAAAAAATTTTTTAACCCAAAAATTAAAAATTAATACAAAGAAATGACAGCAATATCTAAAATTTTCAAAAAGAATTCAAAGTAGATTTCAAAAATAAAAGCTAGAGCTTAAAACTTAATAAAAACGCGCTCGGGGTGTAAAATGACGATTTTGCCCCTTGGACAACGAAAAATACACAAAAAATAGGCTATTAGCCTCAAAAAAATTACCAAAAATTAAAATAAGCTTAAAAACACTAGAAAATGCCTTTATGACTCAAAATTTGACAAAAAAAATGATTTAAACTTGTAAAATGACGATTTTGAACTCTTGGATATGAAATTCACAGAAAAAATAGCTTATTGACCTTCAAAAAATTATCAAAAATTAAAAAATAAGTTGAAAACACTAGAAAAATGCATTATGAAATCAAAATTGGACAAAAATGAATTAAACTGTAAAATTAACGATTTTGCCATTCGGACAATGAAAATTCACAGAAAAATAGCTATTGACCTCAAAAAATTACCAAAA
>JAMWEH010001528.1:0-25135 GCA_024721245.1 Mitragyna speciosa | reverse complement strand
TAATTTCATTTGTTTTACATTGGTAGAGAAAAAATTGTAGGGGAAAGAAAAATTCCTGTATTACAGATTCCCTGACCACATGCTATTGGTAGGACAATAGATAGGTAAATCGGTTTCTTTAGGATGTGGACATTGCAGAAAATTGCCACTTACTAAGTGGAAAATGCAGGAAACAAAGATAAGTAAAATCTGGACAAAAAACTAAGGTAAAACTCCTGAATCCTTGCATTAATAAGAAGGACAAATTGGGGAATGCTGGGAATTGCTAGGCACCTTTAGGGTAGGAATCACTCCTAGGCACCTTTGGGCATCTCACCCAAGTCAAATTGGGTCACTCAACCTTCAAGGAGACGACAATGTCGGCAGAAAATTTTAGTAACTCTGAAATCTGAAACTGTCTTCTCTTAAAGGAGAAGCACGTTATCTATGGACCTCTAAACCTAATCCTACTGTGATTAGCATTCACTTCTTATTCGAGAGAGGAACAAGACTCCTTCCCTAACGCCATTATTGATAACAAATCAGAGACTACTGGCTGATATGACTTTATAACAACATAGTAAAATACCAAAATGAGAAAGGTCCTGCGAAACAGCTATATTATTAAAATACCCCTAGCCAATGAAAGATCAGAAAACACTAGAATGTATAAAATTGGGCACCAACTAAGGAAAAACTTAAAAAAGACTCTTAGGTAGAAAATTAGGTACCTACTAAGGAACACATAAGAAGGACTCTTAATTAACATATAATACCTTCTAAATGGTTTTCTTATTTTCAAGGAATGCCTAATTGAAGAAGCTTGACCGGAATTATGGAAATTCTTGATGTTGGATTTCTTTGAGCCCTTTGTCTTCTGCATCATTTTCCCTTATTTGGGAAAAACCCAGCCTCGAGTTTTACATAACTGGAGAGAATTGTAGAATAAAGATCCCAGTGGTCTGAAACTTCATTCATGAGTTGGAAGATTAATTATGACTTCATTCATGAGTTGGAAGATTAATTATGACTAGAAAAAGTTGTCTTCTTCACCATCTTCATCATCACTCGAGGCAACAATAGACCAATTTTAGTTTCCCTTGCCTGAATGTCATCATGAAGCTCTCAAAGGACAAAGTCAATTGCAGGAGCAAATAAAACTGAAAATTTAGCTTAGCATTGCCTCCAAACTTGCTCAATCCATGATTCTACAAAGACTTCATTCTGATTCTTTTTCGTTGTGAATTCATCTGGCTTTATGTTCATGAACTCCTTGGCTGAAGCAACATTATCCGCCAACTGAGTTTCTGGAATTTCCTTCCCAAGAAATTCCTCTTCTGCTTCCACTTTTAAATTTCTCTGCAAAACTCTCAAGAACTGCATGTGCTTTCTCCTTGTCAACGTGATTTTGAAATTTCTGGCAGCTCTAAAACTGTTGTCAATTTAGAGAGAGCAAATCAGGTTTTCAGAATTTACAGCTTCTACCAGAGGATCAGAAACCAGATTCTCGCTTTCTACCTTCTCTGTTTGTTGCATAATTAGTGAAGAATTCTCTTCTGACTTTCCCAAAGGCAATTTAGTGTGAGCAATCAGATTTTCAGAATTTTCAGCTTCTACCAGAGGACAAGAGATCAGATTCTCACTTTCTACCTTCTCTGGTTGTTGGATGATTAGTGAAAGTTCCTCTTCTGACTGCCCCCAAAGGCTTAACCTGTTCTTATTTGGCCAATGTTCGCTGCCCACAAAGTGTGGCTGTGGAACCTTTCTTGTAGTGACCATTTCTTTGGCTCTCAATCCACCATTAATAAATTTCAAGGTCCTTAACTAGAGTTGGCCGTGCACTGCAGCTTGAAAGACATATCTAATGAAATAATATCTCTTCCCTTGCAATTCTTGTTTAATATCATCCCTTAAACCAGCCTTGAATTGAGAAATTGTTAGTGGAGGATCTTGAACAACTTGAGCTTGAGATGATAGTTCATCAAATCTCAACAGATACTGTTCTGCAGACATGTTACTTTGTTCAAGACCACATAACTCAACTAACAGTTTTTTATGGTGATAACAAGGCAGATGCTTTTCTGAGTGCTTTTCATGCATCCCTTCCCAAGTATAGAAATACCGTCTGCTCCTCGGTGAATCCCATTCAGCCTTGCACCACCACACTTAGCAGATCAATACAGATTTTCTTTTGCACATCTGATTTTCTTGTAATTGGTCAGATTATGCTAATTAAAATAGTAGTCTAAAGAATCAATCCAAGGATTATTGTGTGATAACCTTAGCCATCAAAATATAAAAGTCCATAGTCATGGACAGCTAAAATGCTAACGGAAAAGTTCAAGATTTTAGCTTTGATACCAAAAAGACACAGCACAAGCTATCAGTCAGCCAATGAGTTGGCAAATCGGTTTGTTGGCTTCTTTAGGACTTAGGGATCACAGAAAATTGCAATTTAATGAGCGGAAAATGCAGGAACCAGATCAACTAGCAAATTAATGAGCAGAAAATGCAGGATCCAGAGATTAACTAAATTCTAGACAGAAAACTAAAGGTAAAACTACTGAATTCTTGAAATTTAAAAGAACGAATTAGAAATGCTAGGAATCACTCCTAGGCATGTTTAGGCATCACACCACAAAGGATATATTGCATTGCACAACCTTAAGTAGACGACAATGCATGCAGGATATTCTGTTTTCTCCAAGTCTGAAATTGTCTTCTCTTTCAAAAGGAAAAGTACATTATGTATAAACCTCCAAACCAAGTCCTATTATAATTAGGATTCACCGCTTATTCAATATAGGAATAAGACTTCTTTCCGAACTCTGTTATTAATAACAAATTGGAAACATCGTTATTTAACAACCTGCTTTGACATGGTAAAATACAAAAAATATAAAATTCATGTGAAACAGCTAAATTACTATGTGAGGAATCGCTTAAAGAAATCCTCTTAGTTAACATATGATAGCTTCTAATTAGGTTGCTTATTGTCAAGTAATGTCTTATCGAAGCTTGACTGAAATTGTGGAAATCCTTAATCTTGGATTTACTTGAGCCAAGGTAGATTGTATTCAGGGAATGCCTAATTAAAGCTTGATTGAAATTATGGAAATCCTTAATTTTTTGGAATTGCTTGAGCCAGGGCTAGATTGCCTTAGGAAACTCTAGGAATCACTCCTAGGCACCTTTAGGCATCACACAGCCTACCCCACTAGAAATGGGTTGATATTACTAGTGCCTATCAACAAGACGGCTGGAGGGAGTCATGACGAGAATTGACTAGTCTATGGTCTTGAGGATACGTATCATTGGCAACCTTTTTCAATCCATTTAACTTCTCTTTTCAGCAAAGCCACAACGACACTATGTTGGATGGGATTATATGATCATGTGAGTTGAAGATGTTAGATTGCATCACACAGCCTCAAGAAGCGAACAATGTCTGCAGAAAATTTTATTAATTCCCTTAAAAGGAGAAGTATAAATATTATTTATAGACTTCTAGGAACAGGACTCCTTTCCTAATTTTATTACTAACAACAAATCAGAAACAACTTTTGTATTCGATTCCGAAACAGCATGGTGAATTCTAAAAATCAAGAAAATTGGTGCAAACAGCTAAATTACTAAAATAACCCTAGCTAACAAGAATTAAAAAATACTGAACTGTAGAAAATTAGGCACCAATTTATAAACGCTTATGGAACAACTCTTAGTTAACATATAATAGCTTCTAATTAGGTTGCTTGATCTTCAGGCAATGCCTAGTTGAATCTTGATCGAAATTATGGAAATGCTTATTCTTGGATTTCCTTGAGCCCTTTATTGCTTGCATTATACTCACTCAATCTCTGTAATGATTCTGCAGAAAAGGATGGGTAAAGTCGAGACGAAATATGGAAAGTTACAGTTTATTCGAGGTTATAGCAGTTGTTTTCTAGGATCGGGTTAATCACCTAGTACATCATATTCATTCATTCTGCTGTCGATAGATTTTAATGTTACTTGGAATCAATACAGGTTTTATATAAGAAGTCAATATCACTTAGTGTTTAAATTTCATACGCTACAAGCATATGAACTAACTATAAAGATGCATTAGACGGGCCAATGATGCAAAAATTTGCACACTTCACTTTCTTTGCATGCAGATCATTTGTGTCCTCTTACTGTTTTAGCCTTTATAGCGCATTTTTATCTTAAAAAAAAAACTGTTATACGCGTCCTGGTGACTTGTTATCTTAGATTTATTCCAGAAACGTGTCAAGAGTGCATTAGATGTGCTTTTATTCATGTTTTAATTTGTGTTCCTGCTTTTTGTAGGAGTTACTACAGATGCTCAAATGCTGGTTGCACAGTCAAGAAACATGTTGAGAGGGCATCTCATGATCCAAAAGTAGTTATTACAACATATGAAGGAAAGCATGATCATGATATGCCTGCTTCTAGAACTGTTGTCAACAGTGCAGCAGAAACAAGATCTGAGCTTGGAGAACACGAAGCTTTTGGTGTGGATATGGTAGTAAATATTGGTGCAAATTGATAGAGGGCAGCCCATATACTATCTTGCTAAAAATTGTCATAAAATTGTGCCATTTGGGCTCAGAATTGTGAATCCCTTTGTTCCCGTTTGGCTTCCTAATTTGGGTTTGTTTAGGTCTACCATGACCTGCTGATTGACAAGCGGAACAGGGTGGTGGGTGGTGAAAGGGGTTGATAGTGAGAGCTAGCCATGTATTGAGAAACACTAATTTAACTGCTTCATTGTTCAAGAATAATGATATATAGATATTGATGTACAATTATTCGGGGTAGGAGTTGTGAACATATTGTAGATGTTCTGCATAGTATTTAATTTGAAAGCTTCTGCTGCTATTTCTGTTTCCTAGGAGTACGACAGAGGGAGCTTGAAATATCTTTGGGTTCCTATGACATACTCAAGGACATTGACCTTTATGCAAGGGTTTCAATCCTCCGATACCATTAGAAGACAGAGAAGTTAAGGGAGAGAGAAAGAGAGGGAGGGGAAAAGATGGGGGAGGGGGAGCTGCTTCAATGTTGTTTGTGATCCTTTATGGCATTTACTCCAATTTACGGTAGATCTGTGCAAGGGGGCTACCTCTTAAATACAGGGGCTTACTGTTCCATTCTGCTTTCATCTTTCTTCCTTCATCTTCTATAGAAAAAAATTTTGCGAAAAAATGAAGGAAAAAATTTGCTCAGATTCTCGAGAGATTATAAGTACTAGATTTTTCTTGTGGATGAAGCTTCTTGAACTGTCTTTAAATATCAAGGCCTTCTTTTCTACCTATTAAAAGACTTTTCATCGTATAATTTCCGACAATGGTCGTTCCAAAATCAAAATTCAAAAAAATGCAATGGTAAGCTGGTGCCTGATAGTGAATGATCCACTTTTTATTTGGTTTGCATACGTGCATTTGGGTTCCAGGACCAGTTAATTTTTCAGCTGTCGGTGGGTGGTAAGCGCTTCCAGCTTTCATGCTTCATCGGTCTTCCAATAATCTCCTAACGATCCAAAGTGCTCGGTCGGAATTTAAATTATCTTCTAATGATTCAGCTTTCGTCCCTGATTGGAATTTAATTTATCTTCTAATGATCCATAGATAATAATGGAACGCATGAAAAGAGGAACCCAGCATCTGTGGCAAAATAAACTCCCGATAAACTTGTCTCCAAGAAAAGAAACTAACCTTTGCAAAACAAACTCCGACGAAAAAAAAATCCCATTCTGGATAAACTGATCTCCAAGAAAAGAAACAAACCTTAGATTAATAAAGGCTTCATGGCTTAGCTTTTTGGAGTAACCATGTGCCACGAACTGGGGAAGGGGTAGAAGTGGGGAAGAAAAGAGAAGAAAAATAAATCCTAAATCGATGGAAAAAACTGAAGGTTCCATCCAAGCTTGCTGTCTCATCCTATGGAAGATAATTTCTGAATTCATTTCCATGCACAAGAAGCAACCAAGTCTCTATTCATCCAACCAAGATAGAGAGCCCCATCTCTTTCTTCTAGCCTATATTTGTCCGAGTAGTTTACCAGCAGTGTTCTGATCGTGGCATTCACCAAGGAACATAAAGGATATGGACTAAAACCAGCCATTCTGAACCGTGATTTCCACTTCCCAAGCACCTCGTGTCTTTCTACTCTTTCAGGACCCTCGCAGGCTATTATGTTAACAACATCTCTTGCCAAGCAGTGCTGCTCAACATTGATTCGTTCCTTGTGCTCCCTTGGAAGAGTAACATCAAGCGATTCAAACATAGCGGTATAATACGCCAAGGTTTCAAGGAAACGAGGGAAAAATGCAGCAGTATTTGTATTTGATTCTTGCTCAACAAGGGTCACCACCTTGGGATTCAAGCCTTTTACCAGCCTTAACAGTCTGTCCCGATGATTTTCAGTACTGACACTTTCATCTGGCATGTGGTGTAACACAAAGGCAAAATTCACTGCTAGTGCTTCCCCAGGTTGAATTCCAAGATTTTCAGGCTGAACTTCACAACCAGACATGGCTGCTGCATGGAATTCAAAAGGCACTTTGAATGACTCAGCAAGCCTAGATAGCCTCTGTCCCACGATACCAAGTCCTCCTCCACGTGCATAAGCTGATGTGGAATCATCGATACCTGTTATGCGAATGTGGGGTGGCCCTCCAGGCCGAGCTGCAAAAGCCTGGATAAGTGTTACCCATTGACTTCCCTGAGCAATTTGGAAATCAATTATGTGTACTCTGTTTTCATCCTTCATTGCTTCTGCAATAGCACCATTTGCTGACATATAGCCAAACTTGAAGTAGGGACAAACTTCATAAAGAACATGCATATAAGAAAGCAGCTCGAAGCTTGCTGGCTCTCTGCACCTCAATGATTTGTAGATGGAACTTCCTGAAGCAGCGAGTTTTGCTACAAGCCCTTCCAGCATGTACGCTCCGAGGCGCTGAATTGGCTCACCAGAAACCGACACCATCTGACGCAATTCAGACATTAGCCGTTGTGATGTTAATGTATCATTATCTGATATTGCTTTTGCACAGGCAACAAGAATCTGCTTCAAGTCTCCTCTGGGTATGGCCCCTATCATTTGTCTCCAACCATGATCTGGTGAAACTGGTCGGTTTGGCAACACACTATCACAAGCCCCGAAAAGGTCAGAATCAGGTCCAAGCATTGCAGTTTCTAATTCTTTCAGTTTGTGCCTCAAGTCATTTAAATCATTGGTTATGCAGGATCCACTTAATGAAGAACCATAGTTAGTTTCTGGGGAGCAAACCGGATGTGTTGGGTGCAATTGAGATTCTTGCTGAGACATGGGGCTCCCAATAGGTGAAAAACTGGCAGTTGAAGAGGAATTATGGACAGTGTGATTGCCACTCAATGATGACTCTAGCGTACAATATCGGTCATAAGAAATCTGAATGGGATAGATAGGCCCGCAGCTGCTGTTATTGTAGATTAACTGGGGCTCCAAAGTTTGGAACCGGGGCAGCAAATAGGACTCTACCTTCTGCAGAGGCTGATTTAGGAAGAGTGTATTGGACATGCCCACTCTTCTAGGTCGTCGTGATGCTTGCATTGGAAAAGCTATGCCTTTTCCCTTTATATAGCCTGAGTAACTGAATGGTCCTTTTTTTGCAAGATTTCTGCTGGTTTCAACAATCTATCCGGACACTATATATTGCTGATGTTAAAAGCTTCTCATGACTGCAAGGAAAGCCTTTGGTTTCTCTGCAATTAAGAAATCAAATTCCAATACAAGAATCAAAAGAAACCATCTAGAGTGGAATTTAAATTTCAATTATATAAGCTATCTAGCAGAAACAAAGAAAATTTAGAGAAAAACAAGAATAAGACCATTCCATAGTGAGCAAAAGATATCAATACAGCAACAAAACTATTTGGATGCTCCAACACCAGTTTACTTCAGGAAATGACAGGTTAAATGATTTAAGATTTTCTTCTAAACGTTAGACAAAACCCTAACTAATCTGTCATTTTAGAAAAAAAAAAAAAAAAACTTAATGAAAAGTAGAAAATTGGACTGCTCTAAAGATGAAAACCTATTCTCTAATAGAATATTAATTTTTTTTTTCCTGATCCAGAGTGGAGGAGGTAGGTGTATAACTCAAACTTACGTGCCCGGACACGGTAAAAAACAGCCATTTTCCAGCTAAGTTAGCCCATGGCTTTCAACAATGCAATACCAAAGCAAAGTTCCTTAAAATTTAGAGAAGCTACAATTTAGCAAGTGGAACAGGAGAGACCTTAAATTCTCCTGTGAAAAGTGTTGGAAAATCCCTATTGAAATAAGTACACAATTCCGTAAAGAAATCTGCAATGCAAACAAAATTGAAGTACTATAATTATCTGCTGTAAATGTACAGACAATTGACCCAACTCCAGTACGACTGAGTGAACATGGAGCAATTAATTCACGGAAAAACAAGCAAATAACCCAATATTCAACCAACATCAGGGGAGCCTTTCAACAAGAAAAAGCCTTTGTTAACTCAAAAATTTCGCTCGTAATGTGTATGCCTAAAAATTCCAAAACAGATATGGAAATTAATACGTTTCAGCAGAAAAGTAAACGAAAAGCTGATAAGAATTCTTAAAAACCGAGACCATCAGGAAGTTATGAACAATAAACGGCATCACATTTTCATAACTCCAACTCTCTCTCTCTCTCTCTCTCTCTCTCTCTGTGCGCGTGTGTATCCGTGATAGGAGAAACATGGACACAAAAACAGAGAACAAGTGAAGGCAAAAATTCCCACCTTTGATGGATCTATCTCCAACCATTTGCAGTAAGCTCAGGCTGTAAATGAAAATCAAACTCGGACCTCTCAAAATTACATCAACGGGTCCTGAATTGTGGCAAAATTTTCATAAAAAACATTGGTTTTTCTGCTTAACCAAAAGCAGGGGAAAAACGAGGAAATTGGCATAGTATGCAAACAAGAAAAAGCCGGTGCAGATTTCACTTAGCAAGAGAAATCACTTCTATCACAATAATTGATGAAAATCAGCTCTTCATCTACGAAAGGAATCCCAAGTTTTGTTTATCTTTTCATTATTACACTCCGAACAGTGAGACATGGAGAGAGATGGAGTGGGGAAGCGTGCAGAGAACATTGGAGAGAGAGAGAATTTATACCGAGAAAATCGTATGGTATAGAAAACAATTAGGTCCAGTAAATGCCCCCCACTCTCTAAGTATTACGGTTATGCCACTGAGATTTTTGGGTTAGGAATTTAGGCCAAGTGTGCGAGTTGTCCAGCTTTTAACCATCCAAATCGAGTCGAATGTCAGGTGCTCAACCTCTATCTGTATATTATACCACAAGAATTTAGGTTTGGTTTGTAAGCAGAGCTTCGAAAGCCGAATATTAGTAGGGTTTGGAGTTGTTTATTTATGGAATGATTACAAAATGTTGGTTCTGTTTATTTATGAAAATATTTAAGTTTGAATTTGAATTCAAGTTCGACTCATTTATATTCAATAAATTGAGGTCGAATTTCACATTCGCTTTCATGTTCGAAAATGTAGAATTTTTGAGAAAAATACATGATTTATTTATATGCAACAATTTTGGCTTTTAAAAATTGCAAGCTGTATATATTTTTTACTTATTTTTATTTGTATTTATATATGTTTCACAAATCCATTTGATCAATTTGAAAACATGTTCAAATTTGATTTGACTATTAAATGAGCCTAATCATATGTTCAAACTCATTTTTTTATTAAATAATTGAGTCTTTCTTAAACTAGAACGAACTAGACATGAACCCCGTATTCAGATGGTTCGGATCATTAAAAGCATTATTTGTGAGTTATGAACAAGGGGAAAAAACACAAAGCAAGCTTGAGATATGAGAAGAAAGACGAGGGGAGAGAAGTTTTCAACTGTTGTTTGGGAGTTTTGAGAGAGAAAAGAAGAAAAAAAGTTCTGTAAATGCGAGTTTACATATTCATCCTCCTATTCAATAAAATTGAAATGTAATTGGTGGGTAAAAATAACATAAAATAAAATTCCTTAAAAAAGCTTCGCTTTCATGTTGTATTTGGAGAGAAAAGTTTCATTTAACAAATCAATCCTTTCTTTTCCCTCCATTTCTTTTCTTTCCATCCACCTACACTTCCAAGAAGCTTAATGTTTTGCTTTTCTACAATTTTCAGATCAAAACTTCCAAACTAGGACTTCTGCATATTAGGCTTTAATATTCCCAACTTACCTGTCTCCATTAAAATTTCTTTCTATTACACTTGTCCCTCGTAATTTTAACTGTTCCTTTCTAACAAAAGAATTATTCCTCCGAAATGCAATAACTCTTTCACCTGTCTAATTTATAGTAGATGGTATAATGGAGATTGCAAATGATATAATTTCCCGCCTTCTTTGAGTTTGAAGATTTTAAAGGGAATATTGATTTCATTGCAGAAATTAGGAAAATAATCAAGAGTAGAAGCTATGTTTCACACTTCATATTGATTTAGAACTTTGAAAGATGAGATACTTATGTGTTATTGTCGCAAGAAGTGCATTGCTATCTCTGTCTCCTTTGTAAAATGATATCTAATTTATTAAAACAATAAAAGAGTACTAAAATATGTAGATAATAGGAGAAAATACTTCAAATAGTTATGTAATGGCAGATTCACATATTTACTATTTAACACTATCTATTATGGTGAACTTCTATGGTGCTAAAGTTACGTTTTAAAAGACAAAAAGTTAAAAGTACTAATTATCCAACTCTCCAATTGTTTCTACATGGGGTAAGATATACAAAAATAAGGCCAAAGATCTATTCAACCACTTGTGGGTTTAGAAACTAGGACTCTTCTCATTTGAAAGATGAAAACATGTGACTTGATATGTCAAAGCTAAAAACATTATCGCAATTGAATCCTTTTCATTGTAAAATTATTAACTGTTATTAGTCAACAAGTAAATAGATCTTTATCCCTACTTTCTAACAGTTGAAGAAACTTTTTAATTAAATTTTTGAGAGCTCATGATTCCCTAGTAATTAAAATTTTTATCTTGTCCTTGTTTTTCTATTTTCAATAATATAATATTTAATACATGTAGTTACTTCAAAACGTAGATTTTTCTCTTTACTACCTCAAGAGAATGCAACCTTACTCAATCATGAAAGCCCCAATGTACACAATTAATAAGATGCATGCTGGGAGAATTGACAAATGGCCATATGAAAATAAATAATTAGCAAGAAAATATGTGACACGATAATTATGTCGTTCATTAATAGTTTGACTAACAGTATAATTGATAGGATAAGTTAAAATTACACCTTCTGAAAAAATTCGGATCTATATAAAAGATTTTAACCCAATAGTCATGAACAAAAATGGAAAATATATTCAGGAACATGTCTAGTATTGAATATCTTTGTTTAACCATAAAACAATCTTTATTTTGTGTATTAACACCATGTATAACGTATTTGCTATACACATGAGTTAAAAAAGGAACATATAGTGTTCATCACATATTAGATCGAGTGTACTAAATCAAGCATTACTTGTATAACTTTGTGTCAAACAAAACAAAGATTAAAACGTAGAGACAAAGACTGCAATTTCCTTATGCCTTCGATGGTTGGCAGCACTTTAGCATAAAATGGGAATCACATTTCTATTAATTTAATTCCTCATAATATTAAGTCAAATGATGTGATTATAAGTGACATTTGATTCAAATTCCTCAATTATTATCATTATGAATATCGTTAACCCTACCATGGATAGGGGTTTTGACGATTCTCCCCAGCGTGTTTGGTTTTAGTAATTGAATAGGTATCGTTCCTCTTAGAAGAGTTAATGAGTTTGATAAAATAGTATCTTGGAGAAATCATAGTAATCACAGTTAATCACTTTCATTCTGAATGAAAAATAATGATAATTGTTTTTCAAACATCAACAATAAGGCGTTATTACTACTGACATCCAATTCTCTCCCTAATCTCCCTAAACGAAAATACTTCCGTAGGATTCTGCAATTAATTGCTTCAAATGCACTTAATTCACACTTTAATGGGCATGGAAAATGCATTGTAGACTTCAACAATAAATGGTTGGAATCCATATTAATTATTATACTTAATCCATTTATGGCATGTTTAAGTTGTACGCATAATAAATTGTGTGACTGTTTATCTCGTGATATAGTCCAAGAGATGCGAGCTTTCGATTATGTACCTACCATTTGTAACATCAAAGAAAAAATATACAGTATTGCAAGATATATCCTTGATGAGAACAACAAATGCATCTGAAATATTGATGCTATGGATGCATTATTGATTCGAGATATCATAAGGAAGTAGAGCTGAAATCACAAGGGAAGCTAAAAATCCGCTCCCTAGAATTCAAAGGTTCAGAAATGTTGAATGGTTATTATATGACTTTTTCTATTATGTGCACAGTAGACGATGGAATTTTAGTCCAACTAAAATTACCATTTGTCTATAAATCATCTTAAATGACATATATATCATCCGATCAGATATTGCCATATGTCATTCATGTTTGAATAATTTGTTATTTTAGTGGCCAATTATATTATTATACATGTCATTGATGAAGTGAATTTCTTAATTAAATTGTGCCATGTAGCATAACGAAGTGGTTCGGCCAATTAAATCGTGCCACATCATATTTCTTCTAAATTTGGTTAAAAATCTACACTTTAAGATTTATACCTTTATTTATCTCTTCATAAATTATAAATTAAAGAGAACATATTTAATATATTTATCTTTCAATATTGATCTCTTTGTTCATAAATTATAAGATAAAGAGATAATATTTGAGATATAAATCTCTTTATAAATAAAGAGATAATATCTTAAATCTCTTTATACACTAAAATCTCATTATCCTTGAATGATAAAGAGATAAGATATTCTATTTTGAAGACATACATCTAAGTGATAAAAAGATGAAGATAGATCTTCTTTGAAGATAAGTAAACAAGGGGAAGATATGTATCGCAAGTCCTCCTATTTCTACCATCCTAAAACTATAAATAGTGGGTCACTCCTAGAGAGACATACAGATAAAAGCTCATATTGTCCCTACAACTATAGATAGCGAGTCACTCCTAGGGAGACATACAAATAAACGCTCATATTGTCTTGAAGTTCTCTTTGAAAGTTTTCTTAAGCCTTTAAATTAAAGTTTGAAGAAAAGAATCAAAGAGTCTCCACTAGAGATTATATCTTTGATTTGATATTAAATTTATAGATTTCAATATTTTTCGCTATCTCTCTCTCTCCCTCTCTCTTGTTTGTTGATTTTTGCATACTTGAAACTTTGCTGCGTACATGCACTAAGACACAACATAAGAAAGGGGTTCATAATATATTTTAATATAAAATATAAGTCCTATTATATTCTCTATTTTGTTTGTCATTCATAATAAATTTACGTTTTGGAGGCTAAAAATATATATAGGTTTAGGACACAAAATAGACAAATCTAACAAATCTATATTATATGTTGTATAATTTTTCATTTTTGTGACACATTTCTAGTTCTTTTTAGTAAACTTGTAAATGATTTTCGCGTATCCCATAATCAAAAGCACTTACGATATGTTGTTTTACTCAGAAAAACGTCATTCTCAGTATGTGCTTCTAGTTTTGCGAAAAGTTATAATTTCAGAGACATTATTTCTAAAAGTTTAATTATTAATGACTTTATGTATCATTAGCTTTTACTCCAAAATGTCAAATATATGTGAATTTTTTCTATGTTATTGACTGTGTATTACATGATTCAATATTCTAGATTTAGTTTCATTTTGTAAAATATAGTGGTTGTGAATAATAAACACGTATACCAAAACCATTCATACACTTATTCATTTCATCGCCTTATATACATAATAATTTGTCCGTATACATCCGGTTTATCTTTATGACATTTTTAAACATCGAATTATCAAAAGCAATGGATAACTTAAGTATCCATCTTACGATATAAAACACATTACAGGATCTATATTAATTTATTTCATTGTAGTAATTATACAGTCCATTGGGTTGAAAAGACAATAACCGTAACTACATAAGCTCTAAAGACATATAGATGAACATTTCAATGACATTACTCCTATAGTAAGTTCTTGTGAACGGAAGTTAGCTCCAGTGAGATCATGCAAATGATAAACATCATTTGCTTTATGATGAATCTTCCCTAGGACGTATTGATTTCAAGAGATGCGAATAAGCGAGACCATGTGATATATTGTTTTTTTCTCTGACAGGTTTAAATGAGATAGAAGAATGGATCTTCTATACACTACCAATATATAAAAATTTTTTTAACAAGACAATCCAAATAAATGCTTACATGCTCAAAAGGAGGGTTTTTTTTTTTTTTTTTAAGAATTAGTACATAACAAGAATTTAGTGCGCTTATGGAAAGAAAAATTTATGCCGTCAAATATATTGAAGATCAATTATATGTACTACTGGTATTAATATGACAAGAACTGTGTTAAAAAAAAATCAAAATCATGTATTGAGATTCCAAATAATTCTAAACTAATTAATAAAATTTATGGGTTACTCTACTCATGACTAATTGGATTAGTGCTTAGATTCTTTAATATTGTATTGGACCCAAAGTTTGGTTTTATTCTCACTCTAATATGCATTTCTACATGTGACTTGATTCTTTTTTATAATTCATTTCACTTTATGACCTCCATTTAAAGTACCTTTCAATTTCATGGGTTGTTGCAAAAGCCCTTCTCAATTTTATTGGGTCTTGTCAATTTCAAATCATGTGTGAGGGAGAGTGTTAATTAAGTGTAATTGAGTTGAGTCGAATCTAAATATATCCATAATCCAGCTCATCTGTACCCTAAAAAACTAAAATTCGAACTCGAACTCGAACTCGTCGAGCATGAAATTTCAAAACTCAGACGCAATTCGAGTGATAGTTGAACCATATTTGAGCTCAAGTCAAGCTCACATCAATTAATACACCCAAACAAAATTGCATCAAGGTCTCTAAACTATACCAAATTTTCAATAAAAAAAAGCCCTTAGCAAAAACAGGTGATAGTTTTTGGTGATAGTTTTTTGCCTCAAAATTACATCATTGGGCTTGGTTTGTTTGTGTATCTTATAGATTTGAAAAATAGATTTGGAAAAAAAAAAGTTTTGATGGATCAAAAAACAAAAACAGTCATGTTGTCATAACAAAAAACACAACCAAGCAATACCTAGACTCAAAGATTTTCACCAATAGAATCGTTTCAATCCAAATATATAAAGGAGTAAAAAGTTGGCAAAAAAAAAAAAAAAAAAGGCAGGATAGTAATCAGGTAGTGCCCAAGATCGCTCTTTTCGTCTTCAATATTGCACAATCGATTGTGTGATGCTATGTTATACGGTAAGAGAGCGAGTGAGAGGAGAGTGTAAGAAGAGAGTTAGAGAAGGAAATAGAAAGAATTGAGAGAACTGCATAGTGGAGGAAGGAGGAGAGGCAGAAACCACAAGGGAGAGATTTAAAAATCCTATCTATAATGATATATAGGTAACTAAATCTTTTATTTGTTTATTTAATATTAGCTAAAAGGCAGGTGATATTGCTAGAGTAAAAATTTTCTTGCTAAAGCGATTTTTATCTAAATGCCAATATTATCCTTAAACCACATATTTTTATTAATTTTTGTGGTTCCTTTTGTCAAGTTAATTACTCCCTTCCCAAATCAAGTTCCTTCTGTCTCATATCTCTTCCAGATTAACTCTCTCACTCCTCTCACCCCTTTTATCTCTATCTTTCTCCCCCTTCCCCCTGTGATCATCTCCTATTTCTCTTAGATTTTCCTTCTTAAAATTTCTGTCACAACTTTATCTCTATTAAAATTTTCTTTTTCTATGTTTTCTTAAGATTTTTATCATTTTTTTAACTTTCCTCCTCCTCCAATAAGTTTTCTTTCTTTTTTTTTGCTTATATATTTGCTTATATATATATATATATATATATATAGGCATATTTGAGCACATAATTAATTTATGTTTGCATAAATTTATGCAATACGGTAATAACAAGTTATAATTCAATTATGGGATGCAAATCTATTTTTGATTATTTATCCATCTTGATTATTTAAACTTATGTGAAAGCATTTAAGTACCATTACAATTCATTAGCAGGATACAAAGAAGTCAAAATCCAAGATTTATCTAAATTAAGCCATATTATGGCGTCATTCCCAATCTCATGAATATTTTTCAGATTAGGCAAACTTGATTTATGTTGTTTTATACATATTTATATATAAAAAAGTGTTTATTTATTAATCTGCTCAAAGTTGTTAATTCATTTTATTTAACAAAATGTAGAAAATTTAAAATATGATAGAAATAGAAAATGGAAAAGTAGTTTAGAAAAACGTAGAAAAAGAAAAATCTAAGAGAAATAGAATAATAAAATGTAGAAAAAGGAAAATCTCATAGAAATAGAAAATGGAAACGATGAGAGGGAGGGAAAAAGGAAAAGGACGTGTAGGAGAGTTGATTTAGGAGTCATTAATGTGATGTAAAGGGACCACCAAAATTAATGAAAATATGTGCTATTGATTAATTAAGGGTAATGCTGATATTTTGATAAAAATCTCTTTGGCAATAAAATTCCTGCTCTGACAATATCATTAGCCTTAGCTAAAATATTAAACAGTCCCTTGTTATTTAATGTTAAGCAAGTTAAAGAAAGCGTAACTTGTGTAAATAGGGTATCGTGTACCACTACAAGAAATTAAGGTTTTATCCACACACAATATGTGTGGGTAAAACATTGTTATGTGTAAGTAAACATCTTTACCCACACATAAATTAAATGTCGACCAGTGTAGCTAAAAAACCGCGGAGAAATGTTTTTACCTACACATAATCTTATGTGTGGGTAATAAGAAAACATTTATCTACACATATATATGTAGGTAAATATTTGTAATATGTGTGGATAATTTAGCTGGCAAATGTGTTATGATGACGTGGATGACGACGTGGAAGATGATGTGGTTGCTGACAATGCTTCCATGTTGGTAGGTTTTGTATGACGTGTATGATGACGTGGCATGTGATGTGTCATATGACGTGGCATGACATTTCTTTTATGTGTAGGTAAAGGTTTAGCAATATGTGTGGGTAAATAGAGTACAATGTGTGGGTAAAAGGAGGTCAATGTGTGGCTGAATCTTCATACATATGTTCCAATACACTTCTATGCGTGGGTAAAAGTCACTGAATGTGTGGGTAAAAGTCGCTCAATATGTGGGTAAAGATAGGCCAATGTGTGGCTAAATCTCCATACATATATTGCAAGACCCTTCGTATGCGTGGGTAAAAGTATATACATGTGTAGATAATGTAGCCTTTTTTTTTTTTAGCATTTGTATGTGTAGGTAAAACACTCATATGTGTGGGTAAAAGTATGTGCATATAAACGTAAGCTACCTGCAAATGTGGCAAAAATGTACCTGTATGCATTTTAAATTTCAATTACATTCATGCCTAACAAAACACAAGAATCAGACAAACTAACAAATTTCCATATCACAATCCAAACATCCAAACATCCAAAAATTTAAACATCCAACACAAATTTAAAAGTAAGAAAGTAATACGTCCAAATAGAAAATAGTAGAAATATCACAAAAGATGGCTTACTAAAGCCATAGAACCAGTATCAGCAATACATAAAATGTCACTCAACATCATCATATCCTGAATTAGCATCAGCAAACTCATCCCTACTGCTAGTGAGAATGAGAGCTATCGGAATGGCGAGAGGCGGGATCATACTGTCCTGTGCCGGGCTGAGATGGTCCTGAGCCATGATCTGATGGCACATGGGGTACAGATGGTGGAGGCATAATATTCTTCGATGCTAACACATGTTGCATATTCTGAACAGTCCCCTCGAGCTCAGTAAAACGAGACTCATACTGGCTCAAAGTATTCAGCAATTGAGTGTACGAGGGACGCCTCAAATCCCCACTGCTGCCTGTAGTCCCAGATGTGGTAGGTGACCGTCCCCAACCAAACAAACGAACCGAATGTCGGCCAATGACCCTCTCTAAGATTTGTTTATCAGTCATCTCCTCAGGAGAGTGATCTTTCCTCAACTGCATCATTTCTTCCTGTTGAAGTAAATAACAAACCTTAAATCTTGAATTACAATGCCTTAACGGTGTAAATAATAGTCAACTAATTGAACAAAAAATTAATAAACAATTGATTAAAGGAAAAATAAACTTACATATTTAGATGCTGCCAACTGAGATGTCCAACCTCGATCAGAGTGCCAATGTCGCATGTGCCAAGTCTCAATGTGACCAGTAGGAGCATCCAAATCAACTCCCCGGGCAATATGATGTCGTGCTGTACTCCTGGAGCCATTTCTGGATTCCCATTTACGTTTTCCACGAGCTTCGGCATTCCTCTTCGACCGTTCCTAAAAAAACGAGCACAAAATATATATATGTCCAAAAGGATCAATACTCCACACTAAAATTTTTCCATCAATGTTAATCAAGAAAGAAGACAACAATATAGCACTCTTTCAATAGCCAGCCCAATAGTACTTTCATGCACCTACTGGTAAACAAAATGTCCTCCTACTAGTCTAGAACCACGCACATAGTAGCTACACATTACGCACACAAAATTTGACTAGCTATCACAAGAAAAAGGCAAAGGCAACTTCATGAAAACTCATGTCAAATAAAACTTCATGAAAGCATGCATGATCATTGAGAATCAACCAATCATGAAGAAAGTCAGCTCAAATTCCAACAAAATGAAATGCAAAATCATGCCACAATTTGGCTGCTCACCACCCCTATTGCTGCAGTTTCAAAATTTCAGCTTGATTCTTAAGATTTCTAGTACTCAGAAACAACCAATCAATCTATGTATCTTATGCCATTGAAAAGCTGTACAAGAACTCACTTTTTTCTTTTTCAAAATCAATAAATCGAAGACTAAGGTAATGGGTGATAGTCATTACAACAATATATATTATAGCACAAGCACCAATACCACAAAGGGTACTAAGTTCACTCACCTTCTTCATCAGACCTTTCTTCATTTTCTTGTATGTTGCTTTTCTTGCTGAATCATTAGTGATGAAAGCTAGTTTTAACTTCTTCCTAGTCATGGCTAAGAGAACCAAAGATGCAAACAAAGGGAAGAATATGGTAGATAGGTTTCAAAAGTTGAGTTGTATCTAGTTCCAAATGGTGATTGCTATATATACAGATATTTCAGATGTCAAAATTAATGATAAAGATTTTGTGATTTGCACACATGGTATAGGAGACTTATGTGATTCAGAAGTTTATGGTAAGTATGTTATGGCCATTTATCATTGCAATGATACTGGTCATTAATTATTCAAATATTGGCTAGATAGGTAGAAATTATCCTTCATCACACAAACCAATTAATTCCATGAGGGCCCTAGTTGATTTTCATGATTTTCTCAGACAAAGAAAATGCTTTTTAAAGTCTTTTGCTTCTTGTGGATTTTAAATGTTTCATCATGAACTAAAGAACTTTTGTAACCGCTGCCTCGAGGACACGACTCACCAGTTAAGCACACACGACTTACCATATAATGTATACTCATATTTATTGCTCCATTGCATTTGGAAAATACCCTATTGAACTTTACTTTTGAAAAAATAACACGGTTCTGGTTAATAAGTGCACCCGAGGCTCTTACTAGACAAAGCCTAGAATAATTCATTTTTACATGCATAGATATATTGAACCAGCAAATAATGCGTTTATGTTACAAAACCAAGACCAAAATGGAGCAAATATCTAATCTTGGAACTCGTCTCAATAACTAGGAAATTTTCACCATAAATCTACCAAAAATTTGCCAAACCACTTCTTTCTCTAGTTCATTGTTCTTATAATTAAATTATCGAGCATTAAAACAATAAAAAAAAATTAATGAAAGCCAAACAGCAAGTAGTAAAAATTAATGAAAGCCAAACAGCAAGTAGTATGAATCAAAGTCCTGAGGGTTGTGATGAAATTTCATAAATCCACACCCAAAAAATAGGTTATAAAAAGTCATAAACAAGCAGTATTCAACCTCCACTTCAACGTATAAATGGGTCAAAGCAAGACCTATCACATATCTCCAAGCTATGCATAATTGACTCTTGATATATCAATATTTAAAATCCTTTCCTCAAAGCAATATTCCTAATGATAGGGATGTAAATTTTCACATAAGCAAAACCACCAAACCACCAAAGATCATAAAAAGCCATAAAAAACCACAAAAGATCACATAAAAAGTCATAAAAAGCCAAACCACTAAAAAAAAAAAGGTCATAAAAAGTTCAGCCAATCCTTCAACACCCAAACTCAACCATAAACAAGCAGTATTCAAGAAATAGGTAAACAATAGTCCAACAACTTAATATACCAAAAAAATCAATGAAAACAAAAAATATTTTTATAAGAAATTTGAAGCAAAAATGTTGTATACGTTACCTTATATGTCGAATTAGACCAAAGATCACAAAGATAGTCCCAATCCTCTTGGCTAACCTCCTCATGGCACTTACTCCTTGCCATAACTGGATCTTCTTCTCCTCCAATCTCTTTGAAGTAGGCATGGAGCTTATATTTATGTCCCCTCCAAGCTCTCTGCATTTGTTTGTCAATACACTTGCGTACATTCTCATCCTCAACGTCGACACTGAAAAGTGTCTAAATCACCAAACAAACCAGCTATTACAAATGCAATCATTTAAATACCACTATAAACAAACCATAGAATTTGACAAATATATAAAAATTCTTACTTGGAGTTTGTTGCGAAGTGGTCCCCGAACTTCAGATGGTACAAGCCTCCATTCTTTGTATCGTAAGCTGCAATACTTACGTACAATATACCCAATTTCATTGTTAAAAAATTCGGCATTACTACATATTGCTTGCATCAACGTGAAGTCAAACTCTACAGACAATCTTTCCTTTGCATTTCGCATGACCTTTCGAGCTCCGTGACCACAAGTAATGCCTCGTGTACTTGAACTCTTTTGTGTGTTAATAGCCTCAACTTGTGGCTCATTTGATGTAGGTGCATCTGTAAAAGAATCATAAACAACTTAAATAGCATATATTTTAAAAACATAACAAAGATTAAAATAAAACAAGTTTGGTGAACACACAAATATATTAAAGAAAAATTCTGGAGTTGGGAATGTGTTTACACTCGATAAAATAAATGCCATTTTCTCCTTATCATACCACAATTTTAAGTGATTAACCTTAATTAATGAGACCTTTTGACAGCTATTCACACCCTTCCCTACAAATTCTGCAACACTTCTATCCCAAAAATCTCCTATCCCCCTTTCCATTCATTATTCTTCCTCCCTCCAACCCCAGATGTTTTTAACTTCCTTGTAAAATTCCAAAAAACTTACAAGGACTCAACTACTAGTATAAGAAGTTTCAATATAAACAAAAGCTAATAACAAAACATGTGTATTTAATACTATTAGGATCAACTAACCGGCTTGTGACTCCACTACCGAAGGTGTTTCTGTTAATGGAGTGTGAACAAGTTAGATAACAAATCATGAAAAAACAAAATAAATTGCACAATAGATAATAACAAAACACGCATATTTAATGCTATTAGGATCAACTAACCGGCTCGTGACTCCACCAATGGAGGTGCATCTGTCAATAGAGTAAGAACAAGTTAAATTAAAAATAATTAAACAACATAGCAAAGAAACCACGAAAAGCAAAATATAAACAAAAGATAATAACAAAACATGAGTATTTAATGCTATTAGAATCAACTAACCGGCTCGTGGCTCCACAACAGGAGGTGTGTCTGTCAATAGAGTAAGAACAAGTTAATTTAAAAAGAATTAAATAACATAGCAAAGAAACCACGGAAAAGTAAAATATAGACGAAAGATAATAAAAAAAATGGGTATTTAATGCTTTTAGAATCAACTAACCAACTCGTGACTCCACAACCGGAGGTGTGTCTGTCAATAGAGTAAGAACAAGTTAATTTAAAAATAATTAAACAACATAGCAAAGAAACCACGAAAAAGAAAAATATAAACAAAGATAATAACAAAATGGGTATTTAATGCTATTAGAATCAACTAACCAACTCGTGACTCCACAACCGGAGGTGTGTCTGTCAATAGAGTAAGAACAAGTTAATTTAAAAATAATTAAACAACATAGCAAAGAAACCACGAAAAAGCAAAATATAAACAAAGATAATAACAAAATGGGTATTTAATGCTATTAGAATCAACTAACCAACTCGTGACTCCACAACTGGAGGTGTCTCTGTCAATAGAGTAAGAACAAGTTAATTTAAAAATAATTAAACAACATAGCAAAGAAACCACAAAAAAGCAAAATATAAACAAAAGATAATAACAAAACATGTGTATTTAATGCAATAAAATCAACTAACCGGCTCGTGGCTCCACTACCGAAGGTGTTTTCTGTTAATGGAATGTGAACAAGTTAGATAAGAAACCATGAAAAAACAAAATAAAGTACACAACAAATAAGAAAAAAACACGTGTATTTAATGCCTATTAGGAACAACTAACCAACTCGTGGCTCTACCAACTGGAGGTGTGTCTGTCAATAGAGTAAGAACAAGTTAATTTAATAATAATTAAACAGCACAGCAAAGAAACCATGAAAAAGCAAAATATAAACAAAAGATAATAACAAAACATGTGTATTTAAGGATATTAAGATCAACTAACCAGCTCGTGTCTCCACTACCGGAGGTATTTCTGTTAATGGAGTGTGAACAAGTTAGATAAGAAATCATGAAAAAGCAAAATAAAAATAGCAGATAACACAAAACGTGTGTATTTAATGTTACTAGGATTAACTAACCAACTCGTAGCTCCACTACTGGCAGTGTGTCTGTGAATGTAGCATGAACAATTTAGATAAGAAACCATGAAAAAACAAAATATATACAAAAAATATAAGCAAAAAATTTTATTCACTGCTATTTGGATCAACTAACCATCTCGTGGCTTTACTAAACGAGGCGAGTCTGCAAATAAAGTAAGAACAAGTTAACATATACATAACATCTACCTCTAATATAAAATGAGCAATTTTATATTAGCAAAGATTAATAAGTTCATACCTAGAATGTGAATGTAGTTGCAGGTCTACCACGGCCCCCTGCATCGCCCCCCTCGTCGACCACGTCCTCGTTGACCTCTCCCAACCATCTGTATACGAAACAAGTAAAAATGCCAGATTATGACATAAGTAGAAGTTAATTCTTAAATTTTAATTTGAACTTTTCTGAACAATTAGACAATGGACAAATCACTATTGAAAATTTAGATTTGAAAATAACCTTTTCAACGAAAAGCAATCATGCAATATCATCATTATCATTAACATTATCAACATCTAGGTCATCTGAGTCATCACTAGATATATATTCCAAAGTTGCTTCATCATCACCAAAAATTATATCCTCATCCTCACTGTCCTCAATATCATACAAGTTTTCTCCTCGATCACGAAGAGAGGCTCCTTTCAGTACGTAATTGAAGGACCATCTCATGAGGCACAGTTGTTGGTTCCACATCCTCTCAGACTAATCGAGATGTATCATCTACATCTTCTGTTGGATGAAAAGATGGTAAGTCATAAGAATCTTCTTCCTGTAAGACATCTTCCATTCATGCCATCCTCATCGTCTTGCTCGAGTATGTCATATATAGTTGCGATGATTTACTCTTTGTACAACCATCCAATTCTTTCCCCGAGCCCGATTATTCAAATAAAATACCTGTTGAGCTTGTGTGGTAAGAATAAATGGTTCTTCAGCATACCAATTAGATGTAATGTCAATTGAATGTTAAATTGTTTTCAACCACCATTTTCTTTCCCTTCGGAATCAGTGTTATACCACTTGTCAACGGAACATGAATACCTTTCTTTGATGAATGAAATCCAATTCTAAAATCTCAAGCAAAACACCATAATAAACTACATCACTATTCTCTTCACCACCCCATGTACAAACACCACTACATTGTGTCTTCAAATTGTCATCACGTTCCTTGCAACGAAATCTAACACCATTGAGAATAGCAACCATGCCAACTTGTGTAACGATCATCCGCAAATTGTGAAAGTGAGTACAGATCATCAGTTGCTCTAAGATCCCCGTTCAGACTAAGAATTGCCATCTGTTATAAATTTCTACTGTTAGATATTTTAATTTAAATTTTTTACCAAAAAAATATATATGTATCTTATTTACCTTTCTCTTAAACCTAAGAAGGAAATTCATGCTTTTGTATACCCTCAATATCTTCTTCTCGTACATTTCTTGAGTGCAAAACTTCCTTATGCTCACTACATTTGAGGAATATGTGAGTATTACAGCATCAAGATGAACTAAAATTAAAAATACCAGTAAAGGTTCCAAACTCACTTTATGAAATCATCAAGTTCATCTCCGCAATTATTGAGAAGATACCACTGCACCATATTGCTATAAACCCCAAGCTTTCTAAATTTAGGAGACCCTAATGTACGAATTTTGCTGTTGAATAACTCCATCTCATATTCTGCAGCTAGGTACATCCCAATTACGTTCTAAACATGTGAATCTCGTCTCAAAATCATGTAAATAACGAGATAAAAAGGTAATAGCCTCATCAACAGCATATGCTTCAGTAATAGAGCCATCAGGGTGTGAAAAATTACTGAACATATCCCTTGTATGGTACCCATGCAACGTTCAATGCCAACTCCATCTTTGATTGACAGGTCCTCCCAACAATGCTTGTTCTGGCAAATGCACACATAAATGCACCATGACAGTAAAAAATGCAGGGGGAAATATCTTTTTCAAGTTTACACAACAAAACAACAATTCCTTCCTTTCATCTCCTCAAGTTCTCAACATATAAGTTTTGCACATAATTTTTGAAGAATTGGCAAAACTCTATCAACGTGCTCGTACTTTCTTTTCCAAAAATGGAAGAATGGCCACAGACAATATTTTTTGAAGTAACACA
>JAMWEH010002433.1:0-23747 GCA_024721245.1 Mitragyna speciosa | reverse complement strand
AACACTACCCAAACAACTTAAAATATGTTTAATTGTTTTGAAATTGACCATCTCTATCTTATTAATATATTTGTTTTTAAAATTTTAACAGATAAAGTAAATTCATTTAGATTAGTTAAATAATTGAGTTTTGAAAAAATAATATTTGGTAGAGATTGAAAATTTGATGTAAGAATATCAGTGCTTTTGACATTTTTATGACTAATTAACTAATTTTTTAAGATTTATTTATTTTTTTAAAAGCAATTAATCACATTTTAAGGTGTTTGGTTGGTGTTTTTGGGTTATATTATCAAAATAGACTTCTTTTGTTATGAAAAATATAAACATAGGTGCTGTGATTATAATTCTCAGAACTTGAGGGGTTATATTATGCTGTTTTTTTTTTTTTTTTTTTACCCTTTCCTTTTTGGAGTTTAATTTTAATTCTTGGCTAGACACATTCAAAAGGCAAAATGATTATCAACTTATGCAAAGAAGCATTTAAAGTTTATCTTTGGAAAGAGGCACCCTAACATGATCACCTTGTTGAGAACACTATTATTTTTCTCTTGCTTTCTTTGCCTTAGCACTGGTTAGTGTCATGCACCTCTTTTGTTGTCACTTAGGACTCTGTTTTTCTGTTGGATGTGGCGCGGCTATGATTCTAACACCCTGATCCCCATAAGAGGTCTAGATATTCATTTTCTGGTTAAATAGCTACAGTTTCTTTGATTTTGGTCATGAAAGATGGAATATTAACTCAGAATTCCAGACGGATTGTAGCAATGAGAGGAAGGCTGCTGTTGGTTACTAATTGCAAAATTGACGGGGAATCTGAAGTTTTGAGGATGTTCTTTTGGCTTTGTGGTCTGGAAGGGAATGAGAATCTGATGAGCTTTAAATTTAGCACAGTGACAGAATCTGTTCTGATGCATAATGTTTGATACGAAAATACTTTGATCAACAAAAAGATACTGCAGAAAGTGCTAATTACATCTAGGAGTCCCTTAGCAAGTTTTTAAGTGTAGCACTGTCTCTATAAAGAGCTAGGCAGAAATTAATGTTTCAGAAACGTGCTTTCTTACTCCCCACTCACGATTACAATGAAATTGATTAGTTCTGTGACTTTCTGTTGGTAACCGTTATGGTCGGGCTGCCAAAGATCCTCTATCTGTATATGTCAATTATTTTGGACGGATTATTTCCTGAGCTCTGTAATAAGAAACAGATAGTCTCCAGTACCCAGTTGTTGTGACTAGCTAAAATGTATCAAATTTACAATATAAGCACAAACTGTTATTAGCACACAATCAGCAAAAGACACATACACAAACACAAACACTAGGATAACATATGTTGAAAAAGCTTGACAGTTCTTACAAGACAACAAAGAAATGATTGTTTTTTAATTTAGGTGATCATGGAGGTTTAGTGCTCTCATGTGATCCACCCTCTGCAAGTTGCTTTCAGACCAGATGATATCCTGTCCAGCAATTATTGTCCTTATGTCCAACCCAAACTTTGGGAATGCTTGCTATTCTCCAGTAATCCTCACCTTGCGTGTCACGTCTCAGCCGTGAAATTAACCTCTCTGGCATATCACCAAATTCGATTACTCTGAGGCTTCTTAAATGTTCAATACCTTCTGGAACCACCTCCAACTTTTTACAGTTTCGGATGTATAGCTCTTCAAGACGAGGCATTGCTCCTTTTTCTATTCTAACGGACTTCAGTTCCTTTAATCTAACCAATAATAGAACCTTAAGCTTCTGAAAGCCACCAGAGTTGAAACACATTGTCTCACCATCATAAACTTGAAGAAGCGTCAGATATAACAAATTGGGTAGATTTTGGAGAGATTCGAGAGGATCACTTCCTAGGCAGCTCCATCTTAAAGATAGTCTGACAAGACTATGAAGAGAAGATATCCAGTGAGGTAACCTCTCCAAGGGTCCTGTTAAATACAGCCGCTGAAGTAATGGTGGTGCTGATGGCAAAAGCTTCCAGATCAATTATCTGGTCCTCTTCAGTTGAGGTGATGGATAATGAACGAAGTTGGCTCATCTTTTCAATAGATAAGCACAAGGCTGCACCATCTTCCCTCCTCAATTTTAGGATGCTTAACCTTCCTCAACTGAGTCAACTTCGCTAGTTCTCTTGTCAGAGAACCTATACGAAACTCTAAGCAAGAAAGCTTCTGCAAGCGACGACAAATCTCCAAGTCTTGCAGAGGATGAGAAACCACATATGGAGTGAAAGTGAGCATACAACCCTACTACATGGCGATAAATCAGGAGATGGCGAAGCTTTTGGAGTTTCCTAATCTCCGCAGGCAATTCACTGACATAGGTGCCCTTAAGATCCAATGTTTCAAGATGTCGGAGGTTCCCTATTGACTTTGAGAGGAACTTCACATTGGTATTCCTCAAGCTCAGATATCTTAAGATTCAATAGCTTGAAAACTCCATCAGGGATTATCTCCAAAGATGCCCCTCTCATGTCTAGAACTTTCAGTAGCCTTGAATCACCATTGAATATTGTTGGCATGGATTGCTTCGAGACAGGATCCTTTGCCCCAAACAATAGCAAGGAACGGAGTCCGGCAGAAACGTTGGCATTGCTCGTACCTGTCCAAGGGAGTTGTGTATTGATAGGCGTCGAACCTTTTCCGTTACCGTGACCTTTTCTCCACTAGCTATTGCAGCAAAGTTGTGGCCTTTGGACTTGGAAAGGATGATATCTAGCAAAAGATCATGAATGCGGCATGTCTTGACCCTTCCATCAGTGGTTGTCCCCACCACTTGAATCAGGCTCCTATTAATTAGCTCATTGAGATATTTCTCACCAACTTCTTCTTGAGTCAGTCCTTCCACTGCTTCCACGAATCCTTCCGCAATCCATAAACGAATCAATCTCATCTTTTCAATCAAATAATCCTCTGGGAAAATGCTCAGATACAGGAAACAGAACTTAAGGTAGTAAGGCAAATCTTCAAAACTAAGCATCAACACTTTTATTGTACTGCGAAGTGTATTATTACTTTCTAGTTCAGTGCGAAGGCTTCGATGAACCATCTCCCATTCATCTGTTCTGGTCTTGTCTTTTGTAGCCAAAACACCACTAATTGCCACAATGGCTAGTGGCAAGCCTTGACATTTTGTTAGGATACTTTCTGACAGCTTCTCTAAGTAGGGAGGGCAGCAGTTACCTTGAAACGTTTTTCTACAAAACAAGGTCCAAGGACTCTTCTGGAGACAAAGCCTTCCATTGTAAAGATGTTACCATGAGGTTCCACGCCAGAAGCTGCAGATGCAACATCAAGTTTCCGTGTTGTAATTGCAACGCAGCTACCTTTCTTGTCAGGCAATGCATATTTGATTGCTTCCCATGCATCAATGCTCCAAACTTCATCTAGAACAAGCAAATAATGGCGTTCTTGGAGGAAGTCTTTAATCACTGCTCTCAGTCTATTGTTGTCCATGTGTTCTAATCTTTGAGGGACTCGTTGCCTGATTTCAGCGAACAATTGACGAATCAAGTCTTTTAGAAGATCCCTGATGTCATAGTATTGAGATACAGTTAGCCAGGCGTGACTCTGGAATTGGCTCTTAAACTCTAACATCATCATAAACCTTCTTTACCAGGGTGGTTTTGCCTAAGCCACCCATACCAACCACTGAAACAATTTTGCGGCTGGAGTTGGCGTTGGAATCCAGTAGCCAGTCAATCAGTTGCTTCTTTGGTTTCTGAATGCCTACCAGCTCAGCTTTTTCAAGCAGAAGAGCACCTCCTTGGCGATCACACCACATCGTGCTGCCTGGTTTGTGTCACAAATTAGTGCAACTTACTGTGATACTTGAATTGCTCAAAATAAAAATGTTTCTTTTAGGAGTTAGTTAGCAGATTTGTTTGTTATTTGTGGAAATAAAATAGGAAGTATGTTAACTCCTCTTAGTTAAACTAGTTGAGATTTTTTAGGGAGATTTGATTCTCTTAGTCAAATTAGTTGAGATCTTTTAGGAAGTTCTTTAGTATAAATTGAGGTGTAACTCATAGCTATATGAACTGCACTTCAGTTTCATTTTGGTTTTTCTCTCTTGATTGAGTAATAATATTAATCTTCTTCTTCAAGTTGTTTGTTCTGCAACAACTTTCTTTTACACTTTCAATTTGTGTTATGGTATCAGAGCTTGGTTGCCTACCAAGTGTTTGATATTATCACTCAATCAAGATGAATGGTGGGAGTGCTTCTTCTAGTGCCTCTGTAGAAAAGCTTGTTGGTAACAATTATAATTACTGGCGGTTGTGTATGGAAGCTTTTCTACAAGGGCAAGACTTGTGGGATCTTATCATTGGTGATGAAACGACAATTCCACCAGATAATCCCCAGAATGCCAATTTGCGACGGCAATGGAAGATCAAGTGTGGAAAGGCTCTATTTGCTTTGCGGACATCAATTAGCAGAGAATACATTGACCATGTTCGTGATTTGAAGTCCCCAAAGCAAGTGTGGGAGACACTTGAAAAGCTATTTACTAAGAAAAATACAGCCCGGTTGCAATACCTTGAGAATGAGCTAGCTGCAGCAACTCAAGGTAATCTTTCAATAGAAGAATATTTCTTGAAAGTTAAGAATTTGTGTGCTGAAATTTCAGAATTGGATACTGAAGAGCCAGTGAGCGATGCACTGCTTGCGCCGTTATCTTATTCGTGGTTTGCGGAAAGAGTTTATGCCTTTTGTATCTTCCATACAAGGGTGGGCAAATCAACCTTCAATCATAGAGTTAGAAAATTTGCTTTCAAATCAGGAAGCTTTGGTGAAACAAGCGACGAGTAACAGCAAGCTTCTTCCTCAACCAGAGGATGTACTTTATGTCAAAGATCAAAAGAAAAGGAATTCTTCCTCAAAGTCTTTTGCAGGTAATAAAAACCAGTCCAAAACTGATGAGCAGCCTAAGGGAACTTCCAAAGCTTGTTACAGGTGTGGAAAGCTAGGACACTTCAAACGAGATTGCCGGGTGAAAGTGGTGTGTGATCGATGTGGAAAACCAGGCCATATCAAGCCAAATTGTCGTGTCAAATTGCAAGAAACAGAAGCAAATGTGGCACAAGAAAGTAGTGAATTTCAACAACCAAATTGGGAGAAATGTTTGGCCATTGAAGTCATTGACCAGCCCATGAATGTAACTTCTGTAGTGCACCAAACCAATGCACCTGCAGATGCCAATATTTCTATTGACTACAACAAGGAATGGATTGTTGATTCTGGTTGTTCTCATCATGCAACAGGAAATGCTACTCTATTATCTGACGTTCGACCACACTGTGGGAAAAAGGTCATTGTGACAGCTGACAATTCATTACATCCAGTGATGGAAGAAGGTGACTCAAATGATGAGGGTGGTTTTCTCAAGGATGTTTTTCATGTTCCTGGCTTAAAGAAAAATCTTGCTTCAGTCTCTCAAATAACAGATTTGGGTAGGTATGTTCTCTTTGGTCCTGATGATGTTAAAGTTCTTTCAAATGTGAAAGCATATTGCAGCTGATGTTTTGTTTACTGGAAAAAGAAAAGAATCACTATATGTGTTGTCTGCAAGTGATGCATATATTAAAAAGGCAGGTCAGGTTGCAAGTTCAACACTTTGGCATGCTCGTTTGGGTCATGTGGGCTATCAATTGCTGCAGAAAATCTCCACAAACCAACTTCTTGATGGCATTCCTATTTTTAAAGATATTCATCGTGATGAGGTTTGTTCGGGTTGTCAATATGGAAAATCTCGTCGTCTTCCTTTTCCCAATTCAGATAATAGAACATCTACTGCGTTACAATTGGTTCATTCAGATCTGTTGGGGCCAACAAGGACACCAAGTTACACTGGTTTTCATTATGTGATGGTGGTTGTGGATGATTTTTCTCGGTTCAGCTGGGTCTACTTCCTAGAACATAAAAGTGAAGCTCTTTCCAAATTTATTCAGTTCAAGTGTGATGCAGAAAAAGAATTTGGACTGCCAGTTAAGTGCCTGCGCACGGACAATGGAGGAGAATTTTTGTCAAATCACTTTCAGGACTATTGTAGAGAACATGGGATTCAGCGTCAAATGACTTGTCCAGAAACCCCACAACAAAATGGGGTTGCCGAGCGCAAGTTAGCTCATCTTACATCTATGTGCTTGTCTTGGCTACATGCAAAGAATCTTCCAAGAGAACTATGGGCTGCAGCTTTCCATACTGCATGTCCATGTCATAAATCGGCTCCCTCCATGGCCGGGGAAAGAATCATCTCCAGTTTGAATTATTGTATGGTCGTAAACCTAATGTGAGTTATTTTCGAGTTTTTGGATCTATTTGTTATGTTCATATTTTAAAACATAACCGAACTAAGCTTGACCCAAGGGCAAGGACGTTGTATTTTTGTTGGCTATGACACTCACAGGAAAGGATGGAGATGTATGGATCCAGAAACAAAAAATGTCATTGTCTCTCGTGATGTGGCATTTGATGAAGTCACATCTTTCAAGTTCCATGCAAATGATGGCACAAGTACTACTGATCTTGCTGCTTTTTCTTGATGATCTTACAATTCAGAAATGGGGAGAGCAATATTTCTTCATCTGAAGAGAATATTCAGCTTGATGAAGTCACTGAGGCTATCACACGAAGATCAACAAGACAAACAAAGCAACCTAATTATCTAACTAATTATGAAGTTCAATTAAATCAGGCTTCTGTTTTGTCTTGTTTCTTCAGGGAAGATTTATGTGGGAATGAGCCAAAATCCTATGATGAAGCTAAGAGGATTCCTGAATAGGAAAAAGTGATGCAAGAAGAAGTTTTAGCTTTAGAAAAAAATTGCACATGGGAGTTCGTACCAAAGCCAAAGGATGTTGATTTAGTTACCTTGTAAATGGGTTTACAAATTAAAGAAAAGAGTTGATGGTCAAATTGACAGATTCAAAGCTCGTCTTGTAGCTCGTGGGTTTTCTCAAAAATATGGTCAAGATTATGATGAGACTTTCAGCCCTGTTGCAAAAATGGTAACGGTTCGAACAATCATTTCTCTAGTTGCTAACAAAGGATGGAAGTTGTGGCAATTAGACGTAAAAAATGCATTTCTTTATGGGGAGCTGGATCATGATATCTTTATGGAACAACCACTTGGTTTCATTTCTAAGGAGTTTCCTAATCATGTGTGCAGACTCGAGAAGGCATTGTATGGTCTGAAGCAAGCTCCATGTGCCTGGTTTGGTAAGATTGCTCAATATCTTGCCTTTTGTGGTTTTAAGTCTTCAGATGCTGATCCAAGCTTATTTATTAAGAAAACATCCACTATGTGCACTATGCCTCTTGTTATATGTAGATGATATGATTATTACAGGAGACAATAGTGTTGAAATTAATAGCCTTCAGGATGCCCTGTCTGTTCGTTTTGAAATGAAAAGTTTGGGTAAAGCTAGTTGTTTTCTTGGTCTGGAAATTGAAAAATCTGATGGCTATTTTGTTTCTCAAAAAGGATAATGCAGCAAGCTTACTGCAGCGGTTTCGTATAGGGGGAGTCAAAAGCAATGACTACTCCCATGGAACCTTGTCTCAAGCTAGCTAAAAATGTAGGAAAGCCCTTGGGAGATGCAACACTTTTTCGACAGATTGTTGGTTGTTTATTTTATTTAACCATCACGAGACCTGACATTGCATATTCTGTTGGAGTTATCTCTCAGTTTATGGATCAGCCATGTGAGAGTCATTTAATTGCAGCAAAGAGGATTCTTCGTTATGTAAAAGGCACTCTAAGTTATGGATTAATGTACTAGGTAGTCTATGTCTTTTTCTTTGAGAGGTTTTGTCGATGCAGATTGGGCTAGGTGATGTGAATGACAGGCGTTCCACAATAGGTTTTTGCTTTACTACAGGTTCTGCTGCAATTTCTTGGTGCAGTAAAAAACAAAATACTGTAGCTCTTTCAAGTTGTGAAGCAGAATATGTGGCAGCTACTATGGCTACTTCAGGAATGTCTGTGGCTTAAGAGACTTATTCAAGAATTGGTGTCTACTTTTAACTTACCCAGTTTCTATTTATTGTGATAACTAGAGTGCAATAAAGCTTGCTGAAAATCCAGTGTTCCATGCACGCACTATAGCATATTGAAACTCATTTTCACTTTGTTCGAGAAAAGGTGCTAACTCGGGACATTGAATTGCAGAAAATACGAACTGAAGAACAAGTTGCTGATTTATTTACTAAAGCACTTGCCAAAGCCAAATTTGAAGTTTTCCGTGAAGCTCTTGGTGTTATTGACAGTAAGTTTGCACTAAGGGGGAGTGTCACAAATTAGTGCAACTTACTGTGATACTTGAATTGCTTCAAAATAAAAATGTTTCTTTTAGGAGTTAGTTAGCAGATTTGTTTGTTATTTGTGGAAATAAAATAGGAGTATGTTAACTCCTCTTAGTTAAACTAGTTGAGATTTTTTAGGGAGATTTGATTCTCTTAGTCAAATTAGTTGAGATCTTTTAGGAAGTTCTTTAGTATAAATTGAGGTGTAACTCATAGCTATATGAACTGCACTTCAGTTTCATTTTGGTTTTTCTCTCTTGATTGAGTAATAATATTAATCTTCTTCTTCAAGTTGTTTGTTCTGCAACAACTTTCTTTTACACTTTCAATTTGTGTTAGTTTGGAGCTGCTTGAGCTTTGCTTTGAAGTAGAATTGCTTTTGTAATCATATCTGTTGTGTCCCTCGGTGACACTGGACACTCTAGACTTGATTCTCCGAAACCTGGAGGCAATATGGTGACGAGTTCTGAAAGTCTTTATAGAGTAGAAAATCTTATGGAACAAATTGTAGAATCGCGTCCGGTGATTACATGCAAAGAACAGTATGAATTCATCAAGAACGTCTTCAATGTCATAGGCAACTTCGTACACTTGCTTCACCCAAACTTGCAATCTTGAATCACATTCTTCGTTTGGATCAGAGTCTTTCAAGAAAGCCCTGATTCGCTCTAGCTCATCTGTTATGCACTCAATTTCTTCCCGAATATTTGGCAACATGTCTATTTCTTTAAGGAGTAATAGTGTGAGCTGGTTTAGGAGAAAGGATATTGCACTCTCTGCCATCTTAGTGAAATTGCATGAATGTCAAAGGATACTTGGAATTTTTAATTGAAAAATGTATGTTCTAAGGTAAGTGTAGGGAGTTTGTGAGGAAAGAATGATAGTGATTGTTGTGCACGCAACCATAAGATGAACAAATATACAAACATCATATTCCCTTTTACTTCTGATTTTTTTTTTTTTAAACAAGAAATGATAAGGTTGGCCCATGGGCAATGAGGTATATGAAATACTGGCAACAAAGCTTTGGTGGTCGACACTATGTTCGAAATATATTGGACAAATAATTTTGTACTCGAGACAGACAATTGGGTGACGAATATACAATGTACCCCGCTACTGAATTGATATGGTTAAGTTTTGGAACCATTTGTAGACAAAAATTGTTTTAACTTTAGACAAATAAAACAAAAGGGATTACGAGGTTTTTAGATGTGATAACAAAAAAAAATTTGATGAATTGTGAATATTTTCCCATCCACAATTAGAGCATAAGGTGATGAAGTGAAGACTTGGGATAACATCATTGTTTTATGATTCAGTGCTGTATCCTTGTGGCCAGCAGAATGAGTAACTTTTGACTGACTATATACAAGCATTTATGAAGCGAAGTGTAAAACCAGTTCCATTGGTGGAAATTCTGACGTTAGCTGTACGCACACTTTCTTTTCAATACCAGAAAGACGAAGAAGTGGAGGATTATATATCACAAAGTAGATCAAACAACAACCACTAGAGCCCTTAACAAAGTAGTGCAGATTAGCTTATTTGTATTTGATATCATGGATTTTCCAACATTAATAAGTTTATTTGGTGCCTTCAATCATAATAAAGAAGAAAATTTTCATTCTAAAAGTGGAGGAATTGTTATATGTCTTTTCAGGAATTTTCAATAACCCCTGGTGAGGTATATGACTTTTGGAAATCAGTAAATAGTTTTTTGAAAAAAAAAATTACACATTCACTATTCTATTATCCAATGAAATCAGTGTGCAAAGTAATGCATCAAAGTAAAGTAGAGAAATTGAATAGCGTAAGAAAATTCAGCGGAAAATGCCTAAAAGTTTCCACATGGCTTTCGCCATTCTCAGATTTCCAAAAACAATGTACTAGCAGTCTTGTCTAAGTTTTGAATTAATACCCTTAGTCACTAAGCTATTCCAATTTTCTTATTTAAACTTTGGCTGATCTGGATCAGTGGCTGCTAAGGTCTTTGTCAACTCAAAAACAAAAAGTCCCACATCGGAACGAGTTGCTTGTTAGGGTTAGTACTTAAGCTCCTGTGGCCCCTCTAAAAGTTACCATGGCTTTTGGAGTGGGTTTGTGGGGTAAAGTTTAGGTTCTCTCCCATTCTGGCTTTCAGTTTGGGTTGAGTAGGTTGGGTTTCCCTTCCCCCTTTCCCCGAATTGTCAAAAAAACAAAACGTCCCACATCGGATACTAGTTGCTTGTTAGGGTTAGTACTTAAGCTCCTGTGGCCCCTCTAAAAGTTACCATGGCTTTTGGAGTGGGTTTGTGGGGTAAAGTTTAGGTTCTCTCCCATTCTGGCTTTCAGTTTGGGTTGAGTAGGTTGGGTTTCCCTTCCCCCTTTCCCCGAATTGTCAAAAAAACAAAACGTCCCACATCGGTAACTAGTTGCTTGTTAGGGTTAGTACTTAAGCTCCTGTGGTCCCTTCTAAAAGTTACCATGGCTTTTGGAGTGGGTTTGTGGGGTAAAGTTTAGGTTCTCTCCCGATTCCTGCTTTCAGTTTGGGTTGAGTAGGTTGGGTTTCCCCTTCCCCCTTTCCCGAATTGTCAAAAAAAAAAAAAGTCTTTGTCAACTCTATTTTCACATTGACTTGACACTTTTTTCTTTTTTTTTTTTTGGGATAAAACATTGACTTGACACTTCAGTGAAAATAGCAGACTTGACACTTTCGAATATTTTCGATACACAGTCTATAGGGAGAAGGGGATAGGAAACCTAAACCAAGTAGACTTGACACTTTGAAAATAGCAGTTAATTGACTGTAATTGGCTATTCAAATCAGTTAGGGAGATTAAATCATGTGCTTACGGATATCCTTTCTAAGCATTTTTCTTGGCCTGAATTTTTATTAGAATTTTATTCATTGCCGTCTTTTTGCAAAGATGTTTTAGATAGAGATGAATGGAAAATAAGACAAGCGACAATTAAACTCCCGTTTTATTACGAGGAAATGAAGCTTACAACAAGTCTCCTTCTAATTAGTATAATTCTTTTGTAGAGTAGTTTGTACGAGTGAACTTATGCGGTCATTTCAATAATTCTCTTGGATCTTTAGTGTGTGGATGTAGAATTATTTGTGCTTTGCCAGTCAAATTTGGCATCTTCTTTATGTTCAAAAGAAATTTGATACAACATTTATTGCAAAGTATAGATGCCTTTTTAATCATCTTTTTATAGTGGATGATAACAGATATCCATCAACACTGAATACGATATGAGAGACATGAGAGTCTTGACTACGTTCTTGTGAGATTGAGAAAGGAGAACCTAATTTAAACCTAATAAATTCCAGCTCTAAATTATGTTGCTTGACAGTCTTAGTAAACCCAACATGAAGAATCGTGAGGGTAATATTCTTTAAAGAAAATTACTTGTACTAAATTATTGTCGTTCTTCTTCTTGATATAATGCTATCTTTTTAATACTCCGTCTAAAATTAAAAAAGTCAAATGAATTAGACCAATGTATAAGTTGAGTCTAAGCAATCAAATACAACTTGAGATATTTATTTTGGGCTAATGAAGACGGAGCCCAAATAGTTGAACTTGACTGGTAAGACTCTGGTAGCGCAATTGGCCTGTGGACCTGGGGTGTGATAGAATGATATTGGGGTGAACCTCGTGTGGTTTCTGCACGTGATTAGACTAGACCTATGGCGTTAGACTAAACTGCGCTAGGAAGTGGAGGAACTAAGTATGCATGCACGTCCTACACAACTGTGTGGACAGTCTAAATCACACGTGTGAATTGGGCTTTGCATCCTCCCACATTGGAAAAATTAAATCAAGTAACTTAAACTAATGTATAAGTTAAGGCAAAGCACTCAAGTCTAGATTGGGATATCTATTTTGGCCTAACAAGGAAGGACCCTAATAGTTGAACTTAACTGCTAAAACTTTGATTATGCCCTGGGCCTGTAGGCCCAGCGCGCGACAATCTTAGTCTCTAATTTCCTTGTTTTTATTGTCAGGATATTGTGTGAGGCAAAATTTCGATAGTAAAGATTTGAATTATATATATAACCGGGATCCCAAAAGAAAAACCGTAATCATTTAACCTCAATTACAAAGCACAAAAGACCATTCAGGCTCAAAATTTTATTCCTCCAGCTGTGCCCTTCAAGAAGCAACTTTCTACTATAGGACATATTTATTCATTTATTATTTCTCCATTTGTGTGACATTTCAAAGTGAGAACCCCACTTTGTCATCTATTTCCTTTTTTTTTTTTTTTTGCCAATAGTCAACAGTATCTTACTCTTAATTTACTCTATGGAAAGGGGTCCAATTGGGCCAGGGAGAATCGATAGGGACTGATGTATTATCGAACCAAACAGGGACATTATTCACCCATTTGAATTTTGTATGGGAGACAAAATTCGAACCCTTGATCTCTCACCTCACTTAGCCTTTAAAACCTTCGAGTCATCTATTTCTCTTAGGTGAATGTCTACTTTCTTAGAAACTTCAAACACTTCACAAATTCTATTTATAGAAAATAATATAGGTGAAACTTTTTAAATATGTCCCCTGTTTTTAACCCATTGCATATTTCATAGTCCCATATTTATGCATAATTAGAAAAAAAAATTCGACTTTCCCCCCCAAAAAAAAAAAAAATGAAATAGAGCATTTACAACTCTAGAAGCAATTTTATTTGGAAAGTAACAACAATTATTAGTATTCGACAACCTTAGAGTTGAAACTAAAATTATCATTAAAAGAAATCACAATTTCCTACCTACATATTTGTGCATATTCATGGAAGCAAATGTGGATATTTGACCTCTAATTACTGGTATTATTCAGCTAGTGCGGCTTTTCGGACCCCAGACTGGCTGTTGGCTAATCCCAAAAAAGAATGACTAAGGATAAAAAAAAAAAAAATTAGGATTAAGCAATAAAATATTCTTTTTCCTCTAAACTACACCCACAATTTAACCCAAAAGGCAATTGCTGACTTTTGAGTTGAACCATGGAGCTTAAATCTTAGGGCACTACCTTACACACTCTCGATGTAGGATGAATTAGTACTCATCTTTTATCTCAGCAATTCTCTCAAACAAAGTTTGATTTTTTTCAAGTATTCACAAGAAATTAACCAACAAGTTAGATTAAACAAACTGAGGTCACATAGGAGAGTTAAATCTAAACTACACCCAAAATTCAACTCAAAAGGCAATTGCTAACTTTTGAGTTAAACCATGAACCTTAAATCTTAGGACACTATCTAACACACTCTTGATGTGTAATAAAATATTCATTGTGGCTGAAAATAATGGGAACTTATTGTCTGAGTTGACTGATGGGTCAAAGGTAAATCAACCTAATTCATGCATTAAAGTCAATCCAATCATTGCAAAATTGCAAATTTTCGACTATCACCTTTAAAAATGCTTGAAATGCAAACGAAAAGCTCAAAGTGGAAATGTGAGGGGAGGGGAATATACTCAACTTTTCACTCGTTATTTTGGGACATCTCCAGTAAGATTCTTCATCTATTTATTTATTTATTTGAAAATATTAGAAAAGTAATTCTTCTTCGAAAGGTAAATTTGTTTCATGGTAGGTGAAGGGATTGCTCAAGGTGGTAATACGGTAAAAATCCTTATGTAATACTGGTGGGGTCTTGTAATTCAAAAGCGTAAACATCATTAAATCACTTTCTGACATTAGCATTATTGTGTTCACGTAACTCTCTTTTAAACTACAAAATTTTCAGGTAATAACTGATTTAGTAATATGTGGTTAAGATTTGATACTAAATAAAAATATTATTATGCTAACTGTGTGTACAGTATAGATCTAGATAAGGATACAAATTTTACCGGGTAATCTGTGTGTTAAAAAATAATCGATTAATGCAGTCATTGTCACTCCATTACCAAAACAAATAATATTTCTTGTTTCATTGTAGACTTGATTACTGATTGGTTATGAAAATTTGGAATCTTAATGTTAGATAAGGTTGAACTATGGAGACTATTAGTGGAGGATAACAAACTAATATTAAATCAAGAACAAATATTGTGCTAAATGATATTGGCACACCATAAGTACACTCCAGCGCACCACATCTATGGGAAAGTGAGTTGATGATGGAGTTCAAAAGGCGACTTTTGGAGCTAAAATAGAACTTTTCAAACACAAGACAATTATAGTGTCATAATTGAATTGACTTGTGATATTTGATTATCTTTTCTTATGTGTTTTTTGTCACTTTGAAAGCCTTTTGGATATTCTGCATATACATGAACATGGTAACTTTTTTCAATTCTTGTTGGGAAGCAAGTGATACTCCTGCAAATAATGGTATCAATTTGGACAACAATACAGCGATATAATACCATGTACTGCTCGAACAATATCTAAGTTAATATGAAAATAAACAGCTAATCTAAAACTCAATGCGGAATCCAATTACATATTCTTATCAAGTTCAATCTGTGATTTATGTCAAAAAATTGAAACAAATATTACCTTTTATGGATTTAGGAGATGATACCACAGAGTATATATACTTGTTAGATTTTTGAATCGTATCCAATTAATAAAACAATATCAATATATTTTCTTTCTTTAATGCACTTTTTCTGACTAAGATTAAAAAACAGTTAATCAGTTTTTTCAAAATTGACGAAAGTCATAGGATTTATGTTTATGCGCTGCTAAACAATTCTAGATTAATGCCACAAAACCACAATCAAAGTTCTAAGAACATTTTTACACGTGAGTGTGCATTTGTGTATTTTTTATATGTTGTAGTTCAGTAATTTTGGCATTTCACTAGAATGTTTAAGGACTCCGTATATATTATCTTTAAAATAAATTCACGAAAATGCCTGAGCTAGAAATTTTAACTATTTCAAATCCATGATTATATAAAATGTATAGCAAAAAATTCAATAATGTTAAAAAATTTAACTGGATGATGCTATAACTTACAAATTCTCATTTTTTCAATCCAAGTAAAAGGCCAAATTCAATTACATATGATAAAAAAATCTGTTTTATGGTCAAATACAAGTCAATATTATATCCATGCTATTGGAATTAAATTTTTGTTAAAATTTTATAGTAAATGTGATAGTAAGGACCTTTTGGTCATTGGCCATTTTGGGGGATTGTGTAATATTTAGAAAGTTAGAGGACTAATTAGCAAATTTCATGATTTTGATTTTTATCCCCAAATGACCTAGGTTTTCACCATTCTCAATTTTCTTCTCCTTGGCTTCTTTCTTTCACTTCTAAAGACTTTCCATCCCTCCCACTTGAAGGGAACCTTGAAGGCCACCACTCTCCAAAGGAAGCAAGCAACAATTCCTTTGATTCTTTCAACCAAGGTATTTCTTTTCTCAAAGCTAATTTCTTTTCTTAGTTTTGCTATGTGATGTGGTGGTAGAGTGAGTAGTTAATGTTTCTTGGTTGGATACCATTGGATGATTTTATCCCTTAACTTGATGTTTGATTGTGGTAGTGTAGTGCTTGTGAGTTATGATGAATGTGTGAAGTGGGTGAGTTAGAGGTTTGAAGAATTGGGTATGAGATTTTGGTAGATCTTGTGTGATTTTGAGAATGATCCATGAATATGTTGATTATGATGTTAAGATAGTATCTTCCTACTTTATTATGCTATTTTGAGGTTGTTTTGTTGTTTGGATTGGGTGAGAAGATGATGAATAGTGTGGGGGGGTGATTTTGAGCAGTTGCAGGCCGTCTTGCTGGGTTCATCCGCGGTGCCACCCGCGCCGCGGATGAGACCGCGGCTCGTAGCAGCAGCCTCTCTGGGCTCATCCGCGGTGCCACCCGCGCCGCGGATGAGACCTGCGGATGAGGGGCCGCTTAGCTCTGACCTGAGCCGCGACCTCAGCCGCGCCGCGGCTGGAGTCGCGGCTGGGTACTGTAGCTGAGCCGCGGCGTGAGCCGCGCCGCGGCTGACGCCGCGGGTCAGTACAGTTTTGTCTCTTTTCCTCTTTTTGCGTGTTAAGATAGGTTTAAGCCTCTTTTATGGTTTCTTAATAGAATCAGTATGTGATACAAGTCTTCCTTGTGTGTTATAGGCGACGAAGGACTTTATCCCTACTCGGACTACCTAAATTAGTCTTGGAGTGAGGTAAGTAGTATTTGATTCTCTTTGCTTTGGAAATGCTTTTGATGATGATAAATGACTTAGATAGTACTTTCTCTATATAAATGGGCTTATGTTTGGTTACTTTGATTTTCTATGACACAAGATGTGTGGTCTAATGAATTCTTTGAATGAACATATGAATGAGCTCTTGTATGTGAAATGGGTATATGACGGGACTAGTTCCCTAAATTGGTAATGGTAGTAAATCATTTTGAACCGTACTAACCGGGTTATAGTTAGTTTTGTACCGCATCCAACCGGGTGGTAGTTGGTTTTGAACCGCGTTAACCGGGTTATAGTTAACAACTGGAATTCCAGGGTCATGTGTCCACTAACTGCTTGAGCTCTCTTTTCTTTGAATTGCTTTATGCAATGTTTGAAATGTGTATGGTTTTTGACTTGACCACATGTTGTAATGTTTATGGCTTTGATTTTGGTTTGAATTGTACTTATGTATAAATGACAAACTTAAGCCCCAAAGAGAACCTTTACTACTTACTGGGTGATTATATCACTCACCCCTTTTTGTTTAACCCCGCAGGTGATGAATTTGTTGAAGGTGATTGGACCGATTTTTGGGCCTCATAGTCATAGCTAGGATAGACTTGAATGAGGTTATTTTTTATAGCATTGATGTATAGCCATATTTTGTATGGATTAGGTTATACATACTTTCCCATCTATTTTTGTCATGGGGAAAGAGAAGTGTAATGAATGTTGTATATCATTTGGTGATGAATGAAATGGATTCTTTTGGGCATTTTGATATTTTGGAGCCTTATGCTATGTTTAGACGATAATTGTTTTGATTTAGCCTTGTGTCCTAGCGTAGCCTAGGGCATGGCGGGTGCCACGTCTCGGGCACGGGGCGTGACAGTAAACAACTAAAGTAATATATTAGGAAAAGCTCCATTTGAGAACATTTAAACTTGTTATGAACAATTGGCATTTACAATAAATTTATGAATCTTTTTTACATTTAGGAGATCTATAGTATTAAATATTTATTCTAATAATAATTATAGAAATTTAAGCAAAAAAGAAAAAACATTTCATACTACCTCATAAAAAATAATTAAGGAAAAATTATTAATTATTTTTTCTAAAATTTTAAATATAAGAAACTATTAAAGGGCATTAACTGTTGTAGAATTTTGTCTGTGGGTGTCTTTGTGACCTTAGTTTAGTGAAAAATAAATATGGAGTGAAATGTCAAAATTATAGGCAACCATGGTAACTTGTCAATTTTCTCGTGATTTGTATTTTATTGAATTCTAGCATTTCTTAGTTCATCAAATGACACTTTCAATTTTTAAATATTCTTTTGCTCCATTAGATTCCATTAGTGGTGTTTTATGAAACCTTTAACTATTGCTTTTCACTTTTAACTCTCATTATATTTGCATCCCCTCTTGGGAAATTTCGAGGAAACCCTCTTAAAAATCTTCTTTTTTTGATATTCTTCCACAAAATGGAGCTAACTTTACATGGTTCACCAGTATATATTGGTGGAATTATAGATGTAGTCATAAAAGATATTGATTTTAGTCCATCACGATGAAATTCCACTTCTTATTATCACTAGTCATAAAAGTTTAGTTAAATCACTTCTTTTTTATTTTTTGTGTTTTCTCAATCGCAATGATAACATGATTGCTGAAATTATATCAGTTATGATGAACTCTTTACACAGAAAAGAAATGAAGTATCTGAGGAGAAAATTTGATATAACAATACCTTCAAAGAATAGCGTGTGATCATTGTTCTTTGGTACGAATTTCATTCATAGTACTAAAATTATCCAATATGCAGATATGTATTGCCCTCCAAAGATAATATAATATGAACAAATTATTACAAGATTTGTGCATATGTTTTACTTATAATGCTTGCTAAATTATTGTCAAAATATAAGCTAAAAATATAGTATCTATATGGAATTTAGTGCTTTCACGTATCATGCATTTAAATGGGCGGGTGATATTGCCAAAGCAGAAATTTTCCTGCCAGAGCGATTTTTATGTTAATACCAACATTACCTTTAATCAATCAATAACACATATTTAAGTTAATTTTTGTGGGCCCTTCCATTACATTAATGACTCCTAAATCAACTCTCCTGCTCTCTCTGTTCCTCTCTCTCCCACAATTTTCTTTTTCTATTTATATGAGATTTTCCTTTTTCTACATTCTTTTATTCTATTTCTCTCAAAATTTTCTATTATTCTGTTTTCTTAAACAATTGTTTTTCATTTTCTATTTCTCTCAGATTTTTCATTATCTATGCTTTGTTAAACAAAATGAATTAGCAACTTTGAGCATATTGATAAATAAAACTTTTTTTTATAGATAAACATGTGTAAAACTACATAAATTAATTTTATCTAATCCAATAAAATAGTTATAAGATCAGGGAAATGACACTATAATAAGATTTAACATAGATAAATTTTATGTATTGCAAACCCCGATTTTGACTTCTTTATATCCTACTAATGAATTCTAATAGTATTTAAATATTTTCACATACATTTAAATAATCAAAAAAGGATTTGCACTCCTTAATTGAATCATAACTTATTATTACCATACTGCAAAACTACGAAAGAGATAAAGTTGTGATAAAAATCTTAAAAAGGAAAATATGAGAGAAATAGGAAATGATCATAGGAGGGATATTTGGGGGGGGGGGGGGGAGAGAGTGGGAGAGTTAATTTGGAAGAGGTATGAGAGAGAAGGAAGTTAATTTGGAAAGTGAGTGATTAACATAATAAAAGGAAGCACAAAAATTAATGGAAATATGTGTTTATGAACTTATTAAGGGTAATGTTGGCATTTAAATGAAAATCGTTCTAGCAGGAAAATTTCTGCTCTGACAATATCGCCAGCCATTTAAATGGCAGCAGTTCAAAGTAGTATAAGCGAATAAACTATTCTTTTTTAAGACAAAAAAATTTATATAATATATCCCCTAGGTTCTTTTTACTAATAATATCAATAAAATTTTAATGCAGTAGCCACTTTCTCATAAAAAAAGAAAAAAATTAGTAACCCCTCTATATGAAACAAAAAAAGATAGGAGGTTTAATTCCTACTCTAGTCAGCCATCACTAAGTTAGCAATTCAAAAAAAAATTCAAAAGAGAGGATAAACATTTGTCTCGTTAATAATGGAAGACCAAAATTAAACTAGCATTCTTGACCCAAAAAAGGGAAAAGTAAAGAAAAAGATCTCACAACGAATTCGTTGGGTAATTATGTTCAATTCATATCCACAAAAGGGAAAGAATAAAGATACTTTAGAAAGAAGTCTTTCTGAAGGTAAGAATGTTTACAAACCGTCCATCCATTCTGTTGATATTTTGATTTTTTTTCCCTTAATTTGAGTTTTTATTTGATAAGTGTTTCTGCAGTAGCAGATTGAAGTTGACGCTTGAGGGACTATTTTGTTCAATTCTACAGAGGATAGTAAGTTGCAAATTATGCATTTATTTACGACATTTATATCAGTCTTTAAATTTTCCAATGATTTACTTAGGCCATAAGGTATTCCAATTAAGTTTTGGATAAAACTATAGTATGGTAACTACAAAAGCATAGACTTAAACTTTACAATCACTTAAGCAATATTACTACAATTTTTTCCTGATAGTAAAGTGCCATAATGGCATTATAGAATCTCCAAAGTTTTGCATGGTATTAATAGGGATTAAAACACACATTATTTTAGGTTATTTACCAAAAAAAGAAAATAAAAAATTTCAATTTGAATTAGTTTGTTGGTCTCTAAATATGATAAATTCAGTCGTCTTAATCCTCCACATCTACAATGTGATTCAAAACTCAGAGTTAATTTGGTCTATATCTTAATTTGCAACAATTTGGCAACCAATTTAAATGCTAAGAGAACTAACAGGTGAATTATGAGCATAAAAGCCTTCATCAAACCCAAATTGACATAGCAAGCTTGCATATAGGTATATATTAGAAAATTACAGTATAATAGTATTATTAACAAAAAAAATTGGGAGTGAAATTTAGGAATTGTTGATCAACAGATTCTGATTTTTGCAAAAACTAATTAGTTAAAAATCAGTTACTCCTGATTTTAGCTTAAAAATTCAAAAATAGAGTAAAAAAAAGTAGTTGAGAATATCACAAAATAGATTTTTCAAATTAGAAATTAAAAGCAGGTAGCAAAATAAAAGAAAATTTTTAAGAACAGTCCGTTAATTTGAAATGATATTTACTAACTTCCATATGATTGGTGTAATGACCAACCGTGTGTCCCCTTTTTGCTTCCATGACTGAGTGTAATTACCACGTACAAAAGGGCAGCAGCCTCTCTCTTGTCTTCATTCTTGTGATGATCTCAATTTCCCACTGGGTGTAAGTTTTTCAATGGTCTGTAAAGCATTTCTCTGATTTTCAACTTCCTTTTTCATATGTAGACATGATATTAAACATGAAAAGTAAATAGTAGTGCTTGATTACCACGGAATCTAAGTGCTTTTAACTAGTCAATGAATTAACTTCTTTTAGACTAAAAATAGTAACAACACTTCTTGTACAAGTCAATTTTAAAAATGCACCAATGCAGCTATTGTTGGTCATTCAGCTGATGCGTTCTCAAAGAAGAGGTGAGAAATACTTAGTAAGCAAAGAATTAAAGTATTTATTATTATTAATCACATGAAGTTTCGGAGTCATTTTGCTAATCTAAGATTGTTTTAATTGATTAAACCTGTCTTCTTATTTACAACTGTCTTCTTATTTTTGTCACATCTCTCGGGGAAATTGACAGACTAAAATTTGTAGGCAACAGAATTACAATTACTTTGAGACGTGGAATAGCCTTTTGATTATTAGGAGGACGGGTTACTCAGATTTCTTTTGATAGTTAGCGGCGAATTGAAAACTATGTAATTTTATAATATGTGAAAGCATTGACGTAATTTCACAGTCTTTTTATCTTTATGTTTATACAAATATTTTAGTATTCTGGCTTGGGGACATTAAGTGGTCACGCATAATAGTGATGACTGTACACAAATATCCTGTGATAATATCCAGTTTATCCATAAAATCGAATGTGGATGCCTGACCATGAACACTTTAGGTTTCAATTAACATGCCTTTTTAAAATTTTATTGAATTGATTCATTAAATAGTGCGTCAAAAGGCAGGAAAAAACAATGAAAGTATAATATTAATATAGAGTGAGTGGCAAACATTTCTATTGACTTATGGGTCAAAAAAGTGCGACTATTGCTTGGATAAAAAAGGCATTACATATGTCATATTATTATAATATATTCACTATATATTGGCATCATCCATATCAACTTGTCCAAAAAGATTTGATTTATTTAGGTAAAAATGTAGACTTTGAACATGCTTTAGAAAGAAGTCATTCTGAAGATAAGACTCTTTACAAACCATCCATTTGAGATTTTGATTTCTTTTCCTTCCTTCGAGTTGTTTATTTGATGAAAGTTTCTGGAGTAGCACACTCTAGATTGAAGTTGACGTTTGAGGGACTATTTGTGCAATTCTGCAAAGGATAATAAGTTGCAAATCATGTATTTCTATACAACATTTATATTAGTCACTAAATTTTTCAAGGATTTACTTAGGCCATAATATAGACCAATAAAGGTTTAAAAAATTTTTAAAAAAATCCCCAATATCATTACAATAGTACGGTAACTATAAAAGCTTATATTTAACTTCTATTTTACAGTCACTTAATCAATATTATTACATATTTTTCCGATGGTTTAACGCTATAAAGTCTCAAATGGTATTAATAGTGCCTAAAACACATAATGTTTTAAAAAAGTTAAAAAAATAATCACAACTGAAGAAGTTTGTTGGCCTCTAAATCTAATAAATTCATTCGTTTTAATGCTTCTCAGCAGAACGTGAATGCAAAACTTGTAATGAGTCAACTTGGTTGATTTCTTAATTTGCGATAATTTAAAGGCCAACTTAAATGTTAAGAGAACTAACAGATGAATTTATAAGCATAAAGGCCTTCCTCAAACCAAGCTAGACATCGCAAGCTTGCATGTAGCCATATATTAGATGGTTATGTTTACTGTATAATAGTGTTATTAACAAAAAATTTCGAGTGAAATTTAATCTTAGAAGAGATTTAATAAATTCCACATGATTAAAGTAACCACCAAATGTATGTTCCCCTTTTTGCTTCAATGACTGAATGTAATTATCGCCATAAAAAAAGAAAAAAGCAGCAGCCTTTTTGTTGTCTTCATTCTTGGGATGATTTCAATTTCTCGTTAGGTCTAATTTTTTTCAGTAATCTTTGAAGCATTTCTCTAATTTTCAACATCCGTTTTCATATACAAACAAGGTCTCAAACGTGAAAAGTAAATAATAGCGTCTTGACTAGCACGGAATCTAATTGCGTGCTTTTAGCTAGTCAATGGATTAACTTTATTCAGACTAAAAAGTAGTAACAAAACTTCTTTTGTAAGTCAATTTTAAATATGTACCAATGCAGCTACCGTTGGTCATTCAAATGATGCATTGAAGTATTTAAAAGAAGTGGTGAGAAATACTTATTGAAGCATTAAAGTATTTATTATTAATCACATGAAGTTTTGGTGTCATTTTGCTAATTTAAGATTATTTTAATTTGTTAATATGATAATCACGTTTCAAGTATTTATAACTGTCTTCTAATTATTGGAACATCTCTTGAGGAAATTGACAATTTAGAATTTTTAGATAATAGGATTACAAGTACTTTTGACCGTGGAATACCCTTTTGATTACTAGGAAGAGAGATTATTCATTTTTCTTTTTGATGATCAGTGGCGAATTTTGTTGACTTTTGTTGAAATGGCGAAAATTCTAAAGATTCCTGGAGAGAAAATAGAGATATCTTCTAATTACTCATAGTATGTGAAAGCATACAACATTTTATGGAGTCATTTTTTTTTTTTAACAATAATTTTATAGAGTCATTCAGTCCGAATGCTAGTCTTTTTTTTTTTTTCTTTCCTTTAATACAGATATTTTAGTATTCTGACTTGAGAACATTAAGTGGCCACGCATAATGTTGATGACCAATACACAAATATCCTGTGATCCAGTTTGATCCATAAAAACAAATGTGGATGCCTGACCATGAACACTTTAGGTTTCAGTTAACATGCCTTTCTAAAATTCCATTGAATTGATTCATGTAAAGTATATCGTAATAACATAGAGGGAGTGGTGGCAAGCATTTCTATGGTGCGACTATTGCT
>JAMWEH010002219.1:0-13100 GCA_024721245.1 Mitragyna speciosa | reverse complement strand
AATATTTAGTAAAGGCACTTTTTGGTGTAATATTGTGATTTGATTAAGACTCACATAAAGGAGTAACATTATTACTACTACTCAAATCCAATTATTCCCTCATCAAACAAATCTTTCCCCACTTCAAAAATCAGACGTCCCAACTCACTCATTGACCGTTGATCTTACTTCTAATTATACGTCATTATTACTTAATTACTAATTTTACTTTCTTCCTACTCAACCACGCGTCACTTCACTCGCTACCCATTTCTCAATTTTACCCCGCAAAAACAAACCATATTCCCCAAACTACCCCCACCATTGACAATCAAAGGCCCTAGATTTACTCCAGCTTGAAGCTTCCATGTCCGAAGATATACAGCTGTATCACCTCCGTCTGTCTCCCTGCTTCCATTTTCAGCCCACCCATTTCCATATTTTTGCTGAAATCAATCAGAAAAGGAAAAAATTTCAGTTTATAAAAAAAAAAAAAAAATCAACCAATTCAATTCAATTCAACTTATTCTTGAGCTCAAAGGTATCTCCACCCAACCAACTCATCTGTCTCCTTTTCTTCAACCATACTCACCAATCAAACCCCATTTGCACCTACTCATTATTCAAACTAAACCCGTTTAGTTTTTCTCTCCCTAGCAAGAAAGAGAGGGAGGAAATCAGATAACGGAAAATAACAGAAACTAAAAAGATGAAGTTAATGGCGTTGCAGCAGCAAAGTCGCCGAAGTAATAGTTTCAGAGGAGGATCCCCACCGTTGGATTCGTCGGTGGACGGAGCTATTAAATCGCCGGCGGCGGTTTTCTGGCTGGTTCTCCATGGTCTCTGCTGTTTAATTAGTCTTGTTCTGGGTTTCAGATTTTCTCGTTTAGTTTTCTTCCTTCTTTTCTCTAATACTTCCAATACCACTGCTAACTTTTACTCCACGTCGTCGTTTAGTAATCCTGCTCAAACCTTAGCTGTTCAGTCTACTTTAGGAGCTGCTACTACCACTTCAGTTGCGGCGAATGTGACGACGGGGGCGAGTAGTAGTCGGGTGGTGGTTGGCCGGCACGGGATTTTGATTAGGCCGTGGCCGCACCCGAATCCGGCGGAAGTGATGAGGGCTCACCGTTTAATTGAGAGGGTACAGAGGGAGCAGAGATTGCAATATGGTGTTAAGAACCCTAGGACTGTGATTGCTGTTACTCCTACTTATGTTCGGACCTTTCAGACACTGCATCTCACGGGCGTGATGCATTCGCTGATGAATGTGCCCTATGATCTCGTCTGGATCGTTGTCGAAGCCGGTGGGGTCACCAATGAGACCGCCTCGCTTCTGGCTAAGTCTGGCCTCAATACTATCCATGTTGAATTCAAACAAAAGATGCCGATTTTGTGGGAGGATCGCCATAAATTGGAGTCTAAAATGCGCCTTCATGCTTTGAGGTATGCGGGTTCCTGGTGATTGTTTTATAATTTTTGCTTTTGTTGAATTTTGTGTGTTCTAAATGATGTTATGTTAGTATTGAATTGGATTTGATCATGTGTTTGTCTAATATGGAGCAGAGTGGTGAGAGAGAAGAAACTAGATGGGATTGTGATGTTTGCTGATGATAGTAATATGCATAGTATGGAACTCTTTGATGAAATCCAAAATGTGAATTGGATTGGGGCTGTTTCGGTTGGAATTCTGGCTCATTCTGGAGGTGGGGAGGAGAAGATGTCAGTGCTTCAGAAGGAAGAGGAAAAGAATTCAGGATTGCCCATTCAGGGTCCGGCATGCAATTCGTCAAACAATTTGGTGGGTTGGCAGACTTTCAATTCGATTCCATTCATGGAGAGCAGTGCGAGGTATGTTGGTGATAGGGCAATTGTGTTGCCCAGGAAGCTTGAATGGGCTGGGTTTGTGTTGAATTCTAGGCTAGTCTGGAGGGACGCAGAAGATAAGCCAGAATGGGCTAGGGATCTTGATGTTGTAGCAGCAAATGACGTTGAGAGTCCGTTATCTTTTGTGAAGGATGATTCTGTAGTAGAGCCTCTTGGAAGTTGTGGGCGTAAAGTTATGCTCTGGTGGCTTCGAGTTGAAGCCCGGGCAGACAGCAAATTCCCTGCTGGGTTAGTCCGCTATAACCAACTTTATTTTATGTATTTCTGTACTTTGCTGCCTCTAATAATGCTTTTACAACCTGTTCATTCATCTCCTAACACAACATTATTCCTGTGATGCTCATATTTACTAGCTTTTGTGCCTATCTGCTGTCACGAGTGCTATGGTTTCATTAATGAGAATAGTTCGAGATTTTCTTTTACTCATTTCATAGGAATCCTCTCAAGGTATTAACTTGCCATATCAATTTTAATTGCTAATAACTGGAGATATATGATGCACTGTGTTTTTATCCGAACTTTATCTAGTGGCTGTTAGAAGGGTGGAAAACTGTGGGTGGATTCTCAAGGAGAGGGAGGGTTTATTTGTAATAGTGGTGAAAGGAGTTTGAGTGATTTTTGCCCTATCATACTTAGTTTTCCTTCTCATGTTACATTTTATTCACTCTTACATACTTCTGGTATCCTCATCATGTGCCAAATTCATGATAAATTATTGCTTTCGTTCCAAAGTATAGACAGCTGAATTTTTGGCTAACATAAAGGTCTTGTAATTGAGCACATCTCTGTAATTCAATTGCTTGGTTCTATCTTATTGTTCTGATGGCCCCTCTACTTGACAATAACTGCTGTTAGAACTTTTGGGTGCTATGATTGTTGTAGGATTTTGGATCTTAAGCAGCAAATTGCACATCCCATATCTAGTAATCAATTATAAGTCTGCTTGGACGTGCTTTACTTTTGCTATCTTGTGTTTCTGCATCTTATTGGATGGGTTTTGGTTTGGTTTTCCTATATCTTCCAAAGCTGACTGCAGTAGTATTGTAGAGTTTGGTTTTGGTCCTGATAGCTGGTAGTTTTGTCTTCAGAGCTTGCAATTAATGATTTGTGGTATAAATGCTTTGGCGAAGCAGACTAAAAATTGACTAATGTTTTACTCCCAGAAGTCAGCCAACATGAAAACACAATCCCCCTCCCCCTTCTCTTTCTCTCTCTAACACACACACATGCGCCATTATCTTCTTCCACCTTGCTCCTGCTGTTGGGGGCAATTCTAGTTGCCATCAGTTTCTTCAATCATTATTCACATAGCTCAGTTGGCTAATCAATTCCTATTATTTGGTAGTCACTGTCATATAGAAGTTCATAAACTTTTCCTCTTCCTGGGCTGTGGGAGGTAGAGATGTGCTCACATTTTTTTGTAGAATTATACTGCAAAATGCTTAATAGCTATCTACTTTGGCACTTATAGTATTTTTCTCCGGCTTTTCTCTTCTTGCATCTTCTCCAATCATTTATTTATGTCTTGGAAACAGTCCCATAATTCTATACATTGTTGGTTTTCATTGTTTTATTGTTGGTTTTGGTAGGTTATGATTTCAGAAGACATTATTTGGAGTATTGAAGATTATCCTTTTATTCTTTCCTTGCTGTATTGATGTAGCACTAGTGATTTTCATTGAAATTAATTGACAGTTACATACAAAGGGAAAATATTGAAAATAGATAACGAATCCCTTGAACATGTATAATAGACCCAATACAAAAGGTTTGCCATGCCATGTATAATACATATTGTTTTCCTTTTCACTATGTCATATTATTATTATCATTCAAAATTCTTACTTTCCACGATGTTGTTTTTGGTTTATGCTTCCACCTTCTCGTGTGTGGAGGGGCTGGGTGATCCTTTCACCAAAAGACAGTATGAAGCCTTCCTAGAATATTTCCTCTCTGTTTTATCCAACAGATCATATCTGAGAAGTGTTCCTTTCTCCTCCAGTCTGTGATTGATAAAGAACTTATAATGTGACTTTTTTTTCCCGTGTGCTTTGATTGTATTAAACATGTATGATGGCTGCTGAATCCACTCTCTTGGGGATGCGTCGATGAACCCTGTTCCAATCTGATTATTTCCCTTTCTTTCATGCAGATGGATAATTGACCCTCCGTTGGATGTTACTGTCCCAGCAAAACGCACACCGTGGCCAGATGCTCCTCCTGAACTCCCACTCACAGCTGGTGGGGAAAAGGTAGTCATTTTCCAAGAGAACACAGAGAAGCATGCAACAAAAAGCCGGTCACCCTGGAAAAGAAGAAGCAAAAGAAAGCATGCAGCAAGAAGCATGGATGAACGTGTTTCAACAAGGATTTCTGGCGAGAACTAAGCTGACATCAATACGGGTCTTGAACATCTGAAATGTACCAGTGTGTGAATTCACCAGCGCGAATAGGCCTTCGAGATCAGAAAATCTCAATACAGCGTGAATATTCTTATTGGAGTAAATACGAGTTTGTCGCTCTGCGGTGTTTATAGACACATTTCATTCTCTCTTAATTTTGAGATTCTTTTCAATTTTTCTTCTCTTCCCATTCGTTTTTTTTTTCCTTCGCTTCTGGAGAATTATACAATGAATCTTGTGATGTGACATGCTCCTTTGTATGCATGTGGAAAGTTGTACTTACCATGTATCAAGATTCTAAAGTAATTTTAAGGATAGAAATCTTTATAGACATTGTATTAAGCTTTTCATTCTCAAAACTGATTTTTGTTTTATCTATGCTTCTTTCCTGCCAATAGCCTGATCTCTGCTAAAAAGAAAAAAAATGTCACATGACAAGGTCAGGAATCAGTGACTGTAATTCATCATAGTTCATGGGATCTTTTCCGGGTCTACTATAGTAAATATAATGGACTATGGTCTTCTTGATTCAGAACGAAGTCATATTCCACTACTCCCTTTATATATTTCTTGTCGTGGATTAAAATCTGCCTGAGGAAACAGCGTTTTAAAATAACAAATCACTGTTCCATTGGCCAAAGTAGGCACGTGATAGATAAGAAACAATTCGTGTCTAATTGCTGAAGTTAGTGGACGGGCAACTTGCAGCGAATGCGGGTTTTGCCGTAGGCTGTCGAACCCTGTGGGCGGTGATCCACGAACTTAAATGATTATTACTCACCAAAAAGTTTGGGATTTAACGAATTACTGGTAATTGAAGATGCATGCCCACAAGAATCGATAGATACTGTCATGCACATCTCAATACAATGTCTGTAAGACTTGTGCTATAGGGGCCTGAAAGATTTAGTAAACTTTTAGATGCTCACAAAGAGCAATTGGATCCAGAATGAATCCAGGTAAAATTTCGGCGGTCGTAAATCAAAACAATTAGTGCTGTTGCCAATCTGCCACACATTTAACATGGCACTTGCATCTAGAGATCGATCATCGTACTACTTCCCAAGAAAGGTTTGGCCCTGATTTTTCTTTTCTTAATGTTATTCATATTCCTGAAAATTAGTAAATTAGTTTAAAGAAATTAGCGGATCCTCAATCTCAGGACAAAGGTGAACCTAGATGCTGGAGGTTGGCTGACATCTTCCATACTTCCCAAGGTTAAAAAGAAAACATATATGATTCGTCAAGATGGTGGTGCTCCATTCCTTAGTAGTCAAGACTAGTCAAAGATTCGAGAAAGTTTTTGTTGGTATTAGCGGTTTGGCGGTTTGGCCCAGTAAAAATGTACTCTAACAAGTAACGCCTGCCCCAAATCCATTCATAAAACACAATAAACTTTTACACTTAAGAAATCATAATCAAATTGATACCAGTACAACATTTAATATTTTCTCGACCAATCTTTTGCCTTTATAAACTCAACCCAAGTGCTTCACTTCTTGTTCAAGCTTCTCTAAACATTCTATATTCATCAAGACACTCCTATACTATTCTCATCTGCGCTTTTCAATTAGAGCATCAACCATGTCTTCAATGGTCATCATTAGTATTAGTAGTATTTTTCCTTTTCTATTCTTAGCTGTTCCTTTATCACATGCTTGGATAGCACTGACATTGATTGTATTCACAATAATATTCATAAACACGTTCAAGAATTAACACGGAGAACCGACGAGGAGATAATGGCTATATATGAATGGCGGTTAACAAAGCACGGCAAAGGATACAATGGTCTAGATGAGAACGATAAAAGGTTTGGGATTTTTAAGGATAATTTGAAGTTCATCGATGAACATAACTCGGAAAACCGTACGTAAAAGGTGGGGTTGAACCGGTTTGCTTATCTTACTAATGAGGAGTAACGGTCTATGTATTTGGGCATGAGGACAGATGCCAAGCGCCGGTTCATGAAATCCAAGAACGTCAGCCAGCGTTATGCCTTTCGGGCTGGCAGATATAAGTTACCGCAATCTGTTGATTGGAGGACGAAAGGTGCTGTTACTCCCTTCAAAGATCAAGGAAACTGCGGTTAGTTTAATAAGGCATTTTTTATTTTTTATTAAGTATCCGTTTGTCCAAAGTAATATTAATAATTTTTTTTAGAATATTTCTTAAAGACCTTCTCCAATCACATTTTAATCCAAATTAGAAGTTTTCTTTGATTTTAGTTTCTGATTCTTACAAGTATGTTAATTTAGCTAAGAAAATGTGATAAATAATGTGGGCTGTATTCGATTGGATTCACATTTCTGAGAGTTAATGGGCTTGAATCTGTTGTGTTGTGGGCTTATTATAAAGGAACATGCTGGGACTTCTAGACCACAGCTGCAGTGGAAGGAATTAATCGGATCGTAACAGGGGAACTCATCTCTCTATTTGAAGAACTTGTAGACTGTAACAAAGCCCATAATCTTGGCTGCAATGGAGGCCTTATGGACCATGCCTTTGATTTCATCATTGGCAATGGCGGCATCGACACTGCAGATTAGATAGTCAGTGTCATCTTTGTCGGTGTCAATTCTAATGTCACTAATTAGGAGTTGTCATTTTGTATTTATACTTATCACAATTAAAATAAATTAGATAACTACTAAAATGTGAATGTAAAGTCTCCTAATTTGTGACATTAGAGTTGATATTGAAAAGATAGCACTAAAGATCTGAACTATTGACACCAAAGTTGACTACCCCTATAATGGACTTGACGGCATTTGCGACCCCTCTCGGGTTCGCAATATTTTTTTGGTTAATAGTCTACTTTAGTGCTTAAATAATTAAAAGTGAATTGTTGCAGAAGAATGCCAAGGTTGTAAGCATAGATGGGTATGAATATGTGCCACCTTACAATGAGAAAGCACTGCAAAAGGCAGTGGCACATCAACCAGCTAGCCTTGCAATTGAAGCCTCTGGCAGAGCATTACAACATTATGTTTCGGTAAGTATACACTAACATATGGAAAGGATTGATTATTAATTCTTGCCAAACAATTTTGAGGGACAAACAGATAATCTATCAATGGAGCCCTTTAAAAAAAAATTAAATTTGTGAAAGGTTACTACTACTAATTAATAGCGTTTAAATTCAGGTGGATCCATGTATAATTTTGTACAAGTTGGATAAAAATTCATACGTAATGATCTTTTAATTAATTAGTCTTGCTTGGCAAAATTTCTTCAGGGCATATTTACAGGGGCATGCGGGGCAGCAATAGACCATGGGGTAATTGTGGTCGGGTATGGCTCAGATAATGGCAAGGATTATTGGATAGTTAGGAACTCCTGGGGAGAAAATGGATACTTCAGCTTTGGAAGCCACACGGGCAAGTGTGGAATTACAATGGAGGCTTCATACCCTATTAAAGATGGTGAAAGCACAAGCAAGCTTGAGAGGCCATATGGAAATTCTGGAATGGGAAGAAGCAGTATTTGATCTTCTTTTGACTGCTCTCAGCAACAGGAGAAGGAAGTGAAACAAGTGCAAGAATCGGCCTGTGTTTCAGAAAGCCTTGAAGATTTGCTGTAATAGTGCATTATCGTCCGTTACTTTCTTGATATCCGTCTAAAGATTTAGGAAAGAGGTTACGAGAGACATTTCTTTGGATGATGATCATTGTTGTACAGAATTTTAGTTGGAAGTTCATATCTATTTTATGAATCTTGCTTTATACAAAGTAATTGTTATCAACTAGCTGGCGGTATGTTGACTGCTCTACTTCCCAGGAGCTGCAATAAGGGATAAGTGATGTAGATTCATTTTGCTTTTATAATTTCTCTGGTGGGGTTCGTAATTAGTGGAGGATCTGTAATTAGCTGGAGGCCCTGGAGCGTCACAATTAGCTTCTTGGGTGTTACTGGAAAAAAAAAAGTTATATGTAAAAGAAAAGAGTTACAAAATAAAGCATTTTTTACTTTGATATTAAAATTGACATAAACATATGGCAAAATTATTTTAACTTCACTTGAAAATTCTCTGAAATTTTAATTCATTTAAACTCAATTAATTGATAAAACTCTCTATATATAACCTGCAAGATTTGAATAAAAAGAAACCAAATCATGAATAGGTTTTATAATTTTGATCAAAAAATAATATTTAATATTAAAATTAAACAAACTATTAAAAATTTAAATCAAAATATAACTTTTAAAAATTAAATATAAAACTTGTGATTTCTTTAAAAAGTTTATTTTAATAATTTCAACATTGCAGCTTAAAAATGATTAGGTCTGGTGGACCTAGCTAAACGTTTCATATTATTAACTGGTATGATGTCATGACACATATTGCATTCCGAAGAAGCCCAGGCGCTATTTTCATTTCAGCTAAAAAGCAAAATAGGTGGGGCTTGAAACTTGGAAAATGCGTCACTACGGTTCAGGATAGGTTCGAATATTACATATCATTATTGAATAATGATGTGATTTATCCATAGCCTTGAAAAATTTATTTCTTTCTTCTCCTTTCTGATTTGTATATTCATACGCTCTTTTAATGGCAGCAAAGGCATCGGTACTAAGATTTAGTTATAAAAAGCACTAAATAAGACATTTAGGAAAGTATAATGTCTTTCTTTACATCTTGTATTTGATGCAACATTATATAACGTAATATATTTCTTTTTTGATCCCATTTGTTATATTACCAACTTATATTATATGCCTTGAGTGAATCATCCCAACCAAATTCGTTCTAGCTTGTAGTAACAAGATTCGATTATGTTAAATACTGCACATTTATATAAGCATACGCTATAATACCATAATAAGTAGTGTAAAAACAAGAAGTCCTGTCTGATGTATTATGACAGAACAACTAAAAGCCAGAGCAATTGAAATTTCGTTGTAGAAGATAGCATAAAAGAGTCACATGACAGTTGGAATTGGATTGGGTCAACTTCAACATCATATAATTATTGCAAATCGTATTTTGTTTTTCTTTTTTTCAATATTCTATGGGCAACACAGTTGAGAACAATTGAAATTTGGAGATTCCAAGGAACCAGATTGGACCACATTTTGCTAATTAAAGAGAATCATCCCCTAGAAGAAGAAAACCAAGAGAAGGATCACATTTTTTCTCCCAAAATGGTTGCTGTATTCACCAAAGAGCTTTTGAGTTGGTACCTCATCACCCTCAAACTCAACGAAACTGTAGGAGCTGGACTTCCTAAGGTTCAGAGTCCTACGACTGCAACTCGAACAATTGAGTTCTCAGAACAAGTCCAACAACCCCAGAATCAGCTACAGCTGCAGAAAGAACAGCATCAACCCTTTGATTCATTGCAAGTCGTGACCAAAAATGAAACCACCAATATTGAAGACAGTAACAATCCCAAATCACCAGAATCAGAGTGGGTGATCAGCATCAGAGAAAAACTTGATCATGCCAACCAAGATGATGATGGAGGTACATGGTCCAAGCTTTGCATATATAGAGTGCCTTACTACTTGCGAGAAAGCGATGATAAAGCTTATATCCCTCAGATTGTCTCTATGGGACCTTATCACCATAACAAGAGACGACTTCGCAACATGGATCCTCACAAATGGCGTGCTGTATACCATATTCTCAAGAGGACTAATCAAGACATAAAGTTGTATCTTGATGCCATTAAGGAGCTTGAGGAAAGAGCCCGTGCTTGTTATGAAGGACCAATTTACCTCAGCAGCAATGAGTTTGTAGAGATGATGGTTATTGATGGTTGTTTCATTCTTGAGCTGTTTCGTGGCGCTGCCGAAGGATTCAAGCAACTTGGTTACTCTAGAAATGATCCAATTTTTGCTATGCGTGGCTCTATGCATTCAATTCAACGAGATATGATAATGCTGGAAAACCAAGTTCCTCTGTTTATTCTCGATAGGCTATTTGGCCTACAGTCTGGTCGGCCTGATCTTAAAGGAATTGTAGGTAAGCTAGCTTTGAGGTTCTTTGATCCATTAACACCGACCGATGAGCCATTGACAAAGAGCGACAGGAACAAATTGGAGTCATCCTTTGGACAAGCCACCGCCTTTGATCCACTGGCAGACCTAGGAGGCCTTCATTGCCTCGACGTTTTCCGTAGGAGTCTTCTACGAACTGGGCCTCAACCAACTCCCAAAATTTGGGTTAAAAGGCGGTCAAATTCCAATCGCGTTGCTGACAAACGTAGGCAGCAGCTTCTTCATTGTGTTACGGAGCTAAGGGAGGCTGGGATTAATTTCAAGAAAAGGAAAACTGACAGATTCTGGGACGTGAAGTTCAAGAGTGGAGTTCTAAGGATTCCCCGGCTCTTAATCCATGATGGCACAAAGTCCCTTTTTCTCAACCTCATGGCCTTTGAGCAATGCCATCTTGATTGCACGAATTACATAACGTCATATGTGGTATTCATGGATAACTTGATCAACTCCCTAGAAGATGTGAGCTTCCTTCACCATTACGGGATTATTGAGTACTGGCTCGGCAGTGATGCAGAGGTTGCTGACCTTTTCAATCGCCTTTGTCAAGAGGTGGTTTTCGACATAAATGATAGTTATCTTTCTCCGTTGTCTCAGCAAGTAAACCGCTATTGTGAGCACAGGTGGAACACTTGGCGAGCAACTTTAAGTCATAAATATTTCAATAACCCCTGGGCAATTATCTCCTTTATTGCTGCTGTGGTCTTGCTGTTGCTAACCTTTGCCCAGACATTCTATGGAGTTTATGGGTATTACAAACCCCAGTCTTAAGCTTGCTATGCTGTGTTCCTTTCACATTCATGGTATACCGTGTCTCTTTCTATGTTAATAATTTACAAGAGAGAATTGCATGTATGCATTATATATCAATTCAGAAACTGCAGATTCATTCATTTTTTGTGTTAGGCGACTGATGTAGTTTGCTGCAACCTCTCATGGAATTTCTGGTCATTGTATTACGTATGAAAGTTGCTTTATTACAAGGAAGTCTTATAATTACATGCATTCTTGATTTCCCGAATGCAGACTCACATAGATCAGATATAACTGCAGCCGGAACCATCAAACAAAGCAAGCAATTTAAGCTAAAAATCATGTTGGCCACAGTACTAGAGTAATAATTTAATAAGAATGCACAAGATGCTGTCTTCTCTTTCTTTAGTTTCATATGAATGTTAATTATATCGAGGGATAACAAAAAAGAACGAAAGAAACATCCTGCTCTATTGGCCGACCAAATTATAGAGATCCAACTGTGGTCTTAACCGTAGCCCAAGAACAGCGGCTGAGGATTGTGGACACGTCTGTTTATTCATTTTGAAACTGTTAAACCATCTAACAAGTGGAAGGTAAAGCTCTGTTATGTCCTGAAAGCAAAAGCAAGAAGTGACAAGCATCGACACTCCTGCATCTCTGGCATTAAGCCATGTATTGTCGTGCAGTTATGAAGAAGTATAAGAACGTGGGCTTGCCAGAACGTGGGCTTGTCAGGATTACTGGACTATGTTGACTACACAAGCTGCAAGCCCATAATGATCCATGGCATGAAAGAGTCCATGACTCAGCTCAAGCAACAGCTCAAGCAGCAGGAGTATGAATTCAGTCATCAGGAGCTGCACATGCTAGCTAACAAACTTCGTCTTGATTGTTCTCCAAGTAAATTGTATATAGGATAAGATTAGTTAGTTAGGAATTTTCTTTAGAATGAACAGCTGTCAATTTGTGATTTGTAGGGAATTGTATATAAGGAACACTTTGTAAATATTTTCAAGGAATTCAATACGAATTCAGGAGAATACTCTCCATTTCTACTCTGGTTTCTTAAGTTTTCATGGTATCAGAGTAGGTTATTGCCTGCTGAAATTCCAATTTTGATACCGAAATGAATGAACAAAGAACAATTCACAACCCAGAAGGATCACTCACTCAGTACAATGAGGATCCTCTATACCTCCAGGGATCAGATCATCCGGGAATGTCACTAGTGACATCCCCTTTAATTGGAACAAACTACTTAAGCTGGAGCAGATCAATTAAAATTGCTCTAGGAGCAAAATTGAAGCTGGGCTTCATAACTGGTGCTTCTCAAAGGCCTTCTGATGGATCGACAAGAACAGAACAGTGGGAGAGAGTTGATTGTATGGTAAGATCATGGATTCTAAATTCCATTTCTAAGGAAATTGTTGAAACCTTCATTTATACTACTACTGCCAAAGAACTTTGGGATGAATTATCTGAGAGATATGGTGAATGTAATGGACCACTACTTTATCAAATACAAAGAGAAATCAGTAGTATAATGCAAGGAAATGAGAAAGTAGAAAAGTATTACACCAGGTTGAAAAGACTCTGGGATGAACTTTCTTGTTTGATGCCTATACCCGTATGCACTTGTGGAGCAGCTAAGGAAGTTGCAGAAATTGCTTCATTCAATAGGTTAATGCAATTTTTGATGGGACTAAATGACACATACGATCATGTTAAAAATCAAATACTTGTTATGGAGCCATTGCCTTCTGTTAACAAAGCCTATTCAATGGTCTTACGAGTTGAAAAACAAAGGGATGTGAACAACATTTTTCCTGAAAAGAATGATAACATAGCCATGAATGTCAGAGGGTCAGGAACAAGGAGGGAAAATGGAGGAAGGTATTCTGGAAGAGGTAGAACAGGTTCTTCAGGAAGAGGAGGATGTAGAAGAGCTGGAAATGGAGAAAAAGAAAATCAACACTGTGAACATTGTCAGATGGATGGACATACACAAGAAAGCTGCTTCAAGCTCCATGGATATCCTGATTGGTATAAGAATCTGAAAGAGCAGAGGAACAGGAA
>JAMWEH010002243.1:0-18706 GCA_024721245.1 Mitragyna speciosa | reverse complement strand
TACGATTTTTTCTTGTGATACTCTACTGTACAAGATAAAGGTACACTCTCGAACTACTATTGTAAAAGCTAATTTTACAAGATGTAAACTCATTCCTGAAATACCTGTGCCCAATATCATGGGCTTAAGTGCAAAATGTGAGAAATATATTTTAGGGTCTTTTTGGAGTTTTGGACAAAAATAGAGGGACTCTAACCAAATAAATAAATAAATAAAAATAAAAATGAGTCTTTTCTTTTTTTAGAAAACGATGTCTCTCTTTCTTTTTCTAAACTAACTCTCTGTTTTCTCCAAAGGTAAAAACAAGAAGTTGGTGGGGAATTCGCAGATCTAGAATTACCAACTATTTCCACGATTCCTACAATGAACAGGGTGAGTTTATTTTTTGATTTTAAGTTTTAATTATGTCTATAATTGGAATTTAAATAGTTAGGTTTTGAGAAATTGGGGTTAAAGATATTTTAAAAGAATTGATGCCTGATTATTATAATAAAGATTTTAATTTTAGTCTATTGGAGAATATGATGGAGTTTGGGGTAATTTGATTGGGAGGAGATTCTGATTTGATTGTTGTTTGGAAAAAAAAAATAGAAAAAGGAAGAAAGTCGGAAGCCAGCTAGCAAGTGTTGCTGAATAACGAAGAAAAAAATAAAAAATGAAAAATGACGCCCAACAGAAGAAAGGAATTTTCAAGCAATTACATTGACTTACCGTGGGCCGTGGCATGATTTGTGGGCTGTCACTTGGGTTGGAGGAATCTGCCAACCACGGCCCCATGGCAAATCTAATTTATCAAGACAAAGAAACACGTGGACTTATGAATTTGTTTCCAATTCTAATAGGATGCCATTGAATTTGGGGAGTTGGCTAAATTTGAGTGGATGGCTCAATTAAATTATAGAAGGTTTTAAAATTTTACCACGGCAACCTTTAACAGCATGTCACGTGAATTGAAACGTAGTACTATTACTTTAGGTCATAAAATCAAGATGTTGCAAGTTTTGAGATTAATTAGTCACCCCATGGTAGTGCAATTAAATTAACTCATTGTTTTGGTTATTTGGAATCTAGTTGAGTGAAATTGTGGTAATCTGATTGTGTTGATTTTTTAAGATTAGTTTATATTTATTTTTTCTGATTAAGTAGTTAAATAAAAACAATTAAGTTATGTAATCATTTTGAGATTTTAGGATGTTTCGTAAAATGAGGTTAAGACTTTTAGTATTTTATTGATATAATTATTAAGTGAGAATTATATTGTCCTTTTTATAGTAATTAGATGGTAATTACTTTTGAGATCAAGATTATCTGAGGGAGTACGATTGGATTTGGACTTTGAGGTGAGTACTTCCTAATCTTTCTTATATCTGGAAAATTTCTTTGTATATGTATATTTATTTCTTTTGTAAATATTTTTTATAGTATAAAACTCAGATTGAGCAGGCTATATGTGTGATGATTCTTTGTATATTGTGGCACCTTAACTATGTATATGTATATTAATGCTAGGCAATCAGTCCCAAGATCCATTGGGATCCCGTGTCCATATTTAATTTGTGCGGGATGGGTATCAATAATATGAGATTGGGCTTATTTGGGATTATACCCATTAATACCCATTTAAATATGGGTGTGGTTGGAAAATGATTGGGATTCCCATACCCAAATATAAACAAACCTTGAAATAATTTGTATTTGATCAAATCCACCTCTTCCATACTCTCTTTTGAAAGAATCCTTCATTTTAAACTGCATTAACAAAACATCTTTAATCCTTTATTTGTTTTATTAGTTTTTAACATTTTTTTCAATAACAATGGAATACCCATTTTTTCAATGATGGACAAGTTGTAAATTTATTTTTGCATTCTTAGCTTCTTCATTTTGCCCTCTTCGATTTATCTATTTCTACTATAAATATTATGTTAAATTTTACCTCTTGACATCAATTTTGTGTGATTAAACTAATATTTGTACTAAAAAAATTCATATGAATTTTATATGTTGAGTGTCCTTAATTTCAGTTCAACCTTATTCTCGAAAAAATTAGCTTTATATTTTGGGTTTCATCAAAGTTTGTAATGTCCATGAACGAATGAGATGTTTATTTATTTTAATTTTTAATTTGCTCCATTACTTTAGTAATGAATTTTAGTATTAGGAGTTTTAATAAGATAATATCTAAATTGATTTTTTTAGGGGTAGATAAATTAAATCTCTGCACATCTTCAATCTATCCTCTTTACATGTAACAATTGGAAAACTACAGTTTATAATTAAAAGATTAAAGAGCATTAATAAATGATATCTAAAAAATAATAATATAAAAAAAAAAGTTAGAAATTTATTGAGGTTAATAAATTAAAAATAATAATTTAAGAAAGAAATATTCATGTTAACTAAAAAAAAGTAATCTAAAAAAATAACAATTGATTAATAAGGAAAAGATAATTTAGAAAAATAATAAATTGGGATAAATTGGGTTTTTGGGCGGTATCAAATAGGGACTAGCCTATTTTAGTCCCACCCATATTGATCCCAAGACAAATAAGGGACTGTTTGGGTATGACCCATATTTCACAGTCCCAATTAAGTCCTGCCCAAATCCCACCCATCCCACCTATTTGCCAGCTCTAATGTATATGCATGCTTGTGTGTGATGTGTAAATGTTTGTTATGTATGATTTGGACTCTGATCATTCATTGTACACTAGAAAGAGCTAGTTCTTGATATGCTTACCAAATAGTGAGTAGATAAGTAGTCAGATCATGCACGCACGTTCCTCTTAATTGGTGAAAAGTTAGACTATATATTTAGTGCCATTGATTCCTACTTTGAAAATCTGAGCCTACTCATGTATGGATAAGTATGTATGGATTGTGATTCGTTTGATGTGGCACAACTTTGATATGTATTATGTATTTATTAATTTGGGTGATTATGAATAGTTATTACGCAATGAATGCATGTATTATATGCATGTATATTATGTAACTGCTCAATCTGGTGAGAAAGGAGTAGAATTACTTACTGAGCGCGTTAGTTGCGCACCCCACTTATGTTATTTATTTTGCAGGTGGTTTTAGTTCAGACTAGGCAAGTTGGGTACTTAATTTCGCAATAAAAGATTTAAATTTATATTTGAGAAATAGTTGATAGGCGCCAAGAACAATAGTTTATTTCATGTTTTGTGTTTTTATAGCTCCTAAGGAAATTGATGACTTTTATTGATGTAGATTTTTTATTTTTAAAGAATGTTTGAAGTATCTGGAGTATTTTAATAATAATGATGTCTATGATTTATAATTGCTTTTTATTATTTTTAAGAGCTTTGCATATTGATTGAATCTTATACGCGACATTTTACACTCAAGTCACGGGTGTGATAATTCCACTATTTGGTCTTAACACGTACAATATCTAAAAGGAGTACTGTACATTAGTCAGATCAAATCCGTTCAAATGCCAAAGAACATTTGTGAATCGTGATTCCATCTCGATCGTGAATCTTTCCCTACTCTCACAAGTGAGCACCTGCACCTCTTCCATATTATATTACTACTCTCCCCGCACACTTGGAGTTGATAACTGCCCAGAAACAAAAGAAATAAGATGTTGATTGTCCGTGAGCCAATAAGACAAATACCCGGCATGGAACGTGAAGAAACAATAGGTTTCAATTCAGAACATGCGTCGTTACATTTCAAGTACCGAGAGAATGCACAATAATGCTAAAAAAGTCCTATGACAAGCCAAATCCACACCAAGGACCTGAAAGATTCTATGTATGATTCCCGCACAACTAATAAAACTGAGGACAGATTCAATTTGCAGTCTTTTCATATTCAATTCACACCTCTAAATCTAATTTAATGTACATAATGTATAAAGATAGTTTACATATTATTTTTATTTTTAGTTACTATTCTAAACGGCTAAATTACAAAATGCCCCCTGTATTTTTGCATAAGTAGCAAATTATCCCCTGAATTTAGAAAATACACAAATTATCCCCTTAGATTGATAAAGGACATTTGTATCATTCGATACATAATATTTTGACAATTTTCTCTTTTTTGTACTAAAACCTAAAATATTTTATACTATCCACGAGGGGGTAGAACAAAATAATAAAGGAGAAAGAAATCTCAAACATATTAACTACAATATATATATATATATATATATATATATATATAGACACACACACACACATCCATACACACACATACATATCTATATATACATACATACATATGTATATATGTGTGTGTGTGTATAGATATATATGTATATTATATATATGTATATATATACATATGTATATATGTGTGCCTGTGCGTATGTGTCTGTATATGTATATTGTATATACAGACACACACCCACACATATATACATATGTATATATATACATATATATAATATACATATATATCTATACACACACAGATATATATATAGTTTGCTACTTTTGTCATTAGATGAAATTGGTCTTATGTTGTTTTGGTTAAAAACATAGGATTTTAATTGCTATATTTTTTATTGTTGTTACTAACAGAAATGATATTACTAGCATTTCTTCATACTTTATTTTAAATATATTTGACAGAAATTACAAATTTATATTTACTTTGTAAGCTGCTTGTTATACTGTTAGGGTATTAAATTGACATATTTATTGTAATTAACTTCCCCTTATTTTGGTTAAGAATTGTGTTTAATACTTCCATTTATTCACTTTTTGATATTTGGCCTTAATATAGGAAATTGTGGAAAAATGTTCTAAATTCGTCTAAAATTCCAGAAGACTATGTCTGATAGAGCGTGACCACGGGCTACTGGTACTGCTGTGCAGCATTCTGGACGTGAATTAGAAGAAATTTGCAATTGGAGGGTCCCACTTTCTTTTATGTGGTGAATCTGAATTGGGAAGAGGTTTAGAGAGAATTAGAGTTTATTAGAAAAGAGGAATCTTCCCAAAAAGCAAAGATTTTACAAGGAAGTAGAGTTGGGGAAGGAAACAAAGAGCAAAAAGGAAAGAAGGAAGGAGAAGAGAAATAGAAACGTGCAGGAGTCAATAGAAGACATTGGGAATGCAATTTTGAGCAGACACACGCAGCTTTGAACAGAAAATTTAGAGGGCCTTAGTTTTTAGAGTTTTCTATTAGTTCTTTAGTTTTTCTTCTTCTTTCGCTACGAACAAAAATTTCTGTTAAATATTTTTGGAGATTTGAAGCCATGATTCGTGGCTAAACTCTTCTATCTAGTTGAAGGATAATTGAAGCTTTGGTTCAACTATTACTGTGAGATCTAATTGTTTTATTATTTTCTGCGTTTTTGGGTATTTATTTATTCTCTGTTTAATTCCAAGGTGATTGTGTTCATTCTTGTGTGATTATTCTTGCCAATTAAATACCTGATCACTATTTAATTGTCAAATAATCTAGGGCCATCTAAAACGTCAAATCCGTAATTGTTTGATAGTTTTAGTATTTGTGGCGAGTGATTAATTCAATTGTAATAGAGACGGTTGGATTATATCACGGGAATAAATAATCTAATTTGAACAAAGCCTCGTAGGTATTTGCTGGTTAGAATTGGTGGCTTTTCTAGTTTTAAGGCTGTTGAATAATTGAATCCTAAGGTCGTACCTAGGGTTATTATTTGATTAGAGAAGTAATTAACGGTCGTACCTTGATTACCGACACAGTAAGGAAGAGCAGGTTGTTAGAGCGTCTCAACAACCATAACCAATTTATTCATGAACGTAGAAATTTATTATTGCATCGATGATCAGTTAAATTGAACCAGAGTGGAAATTATTCCTTTGACTAGAGCTTAGTTTTTATTTTACTTCGTTTGATTTAATTTTGTGTTTTTCCTTTGAGTTTCTTAGGTTTAAATTTCTTTAATTTAATTATTCTCCAAACCCCCCGTTATTGTGATTTGAAATAAATAAATCGACCAGTCCCTGTGGATACGACCCTACTCGCTACTATACTTGAGTATATTTTTCTTAGAGTAGGAATTTATTTATTTTGCTGGTTTGACACCCAACATATACATCGTGGCAAAAATAAATTATTCATTTTTTTTCATACTTTTTTTTCATCTTATATACAAATAATAGAAATAGTTTGTGACGAAATTTTTTACAATTTTAGAGTCATGATTTTGGATTTTTATAGAAGAGTGCAACAACAATATTAGTTTGAAATAATAACTTTATTTTGTTTCTATATAACAAATCAACAAAAATAGCAATATTAAAAAATTATGAGGGTAAATTTGTCTTTATAAAGGTGAAGTGTACATGAAGGGGTAATTTGTTACTAAAATAGAGAGCAATTTGTGTATTTAAATTTCCTAAATACAGAGGGTAAGTTACTACTTACCCAACATTACATTACAGGAGGCATTTTGAGACTAAACCATTCTAAAATAACAACAATTCATACGAATCACTACTTAGCTTAATTTGAATAGCTCTGTCACATATTGTAGCTTAATTTGAATAACGTACTATACCAATTCAAACTCCATTATGGGGGTGGAATATTAAACACTGGCTTATTAGGTCCTTTTAGCTGATGTGGCCGCGAGATGACGCGTTCAACATTGAAAGGTTCGGCTAGCTAGTACTTAGTTTAAGTTAAAGAAAAGTAAAACACAGTATGATTCAAAGAATCTTTGGATTTGCAAATTCTGAAGCAGGAAGCAGGGAGTTGGTGTGGGAAACAAGAAAAACAGAGGAAAACAGTATCTGAAATCTGAATCCCGGTCGGTTAAGGACTAAAGGATCCGTCGCATTTACTATCAGTTTTGTGTCGTAAAAATTGTTAGCTAAGTATTAGCCTCGGGGACCATAGCACACTACATACACAAAGTACAGTATTCTTGGCAGTGTGTACATGCACACTTGAAAGTCCAAGCAAAGTCAGTTTCTTCGGCTGCAACCCCATCTCCCAATGCCCTAAAAAGAATTTTCCTCAATCATCTCTCTCACTCTCTCTCTCTCTCTCTCTCTGTGACAATGTGCCAGTCTGCTCTTTCATCTCTCACCATCTTTACTCCATACTACACAGTCCACCGTCCTCTCTTCTCTTCCAGGCTTGCTTGACCTTTCACTTGCCTTACTACTTAAACAAGCCTAAAACCAGTATACGAGTATGATGAATCTTGGACCCAATCGCTTTTATATCCCTATGATGTGCTGTTCAAACAATTTTTTAATGCAACTAATCTAAATTATTATATATTTCGACTTGATTTCTATATCTGACAGAATTTTTAGTACTCAAATATGTTATGGGAGAAGGCATATGGAAATCTATACACGAATTATTGGTTTTGAGACCATCCCATGAATCTACTGATAACAGATTCAATTCATCATTTCATTCTATGCAAAAAAAAAAAAAAAAAAATCATCGTGTCATTCCATCTCACTTTATTCCCTTGCACAGAAACCTACACAATCCTAATCTAATCATGATCTAACACTGGCATGATCTCTTATGAGGTTCGATGCATTTCTCAAACCAACACTCTCACTTTATTCTGCCTCCGATAGATGCTATGATTATTATGATTACCAATCTATGAGCTCAGAATGCGTGCCTGGTGGTTTAAGACAATTTGGCTAGGACAAATTACATAAATTGACTGCTCGTAGCGCGTGGGAACATAACTCCCTTCCTTTCTCCATCAAACTCAGCACTCACTGCCCTTAACATTCAAATGTAAATCCCGCCACCATCACTTTGCAGTTTCTCACCCTCCAACATTCAAATCCGTCTACCTTTTCTCCATTTGCTTTTCCTCGCATTCACTGTTCTTTTTGCTGCTTAAACTCGACATAATTCAACTCTCAACTGACTTTTTTCTTTTTCTTTCTTTCTTCTCAAACTACTCATTCACGCACACCAAAAAGCCTTTCCACTCTATTCAAGAAGCATGAAGTTCTTGACTTCTTCTTCATCCACAACCTCCTCTACCATCACCACTGCCACTACTGCCAGTACTTCTTTTGATAACAATGTCCACAATTCCAGGAGTACCCCGGCAGGGTGCATTACCGGGGTGTTCCGGCGACTCCTTTGCATTAATAGTCTACCCACACACCCCTCTGATCACTTCAAAGACACTGACCAGGACTCTCTCTCTCTGGAGCTTGATAAACTACAATGTACTAATCCTACAAAAGCAGAGAACAGAGTTGAGGCTTCCGCGACACCGAGCATCGTGGCAAGGCTAATGGGGCTGGAATCATTACCTCAGATTGATTTTTCTGCCAAGGAAAAAAGTTCGAATTCAATCGCACGTAGTCTGTCGATGAATTCTGCGGACTTGATGAAAGAACATGTGCCAATACAGGGGAGGCATAGACGTGTCAAGAGCTTCAGGGAGACTGCTCCAATATTTCTTGAGCTAGAAGATGAGGAGTTTTTCATACTTAGCTTTGAGAATGGAGATGAAATTAGGAAATTGGAAGTGAAATCAAGAAAATCAGGAGATGGGTTCGAAGCAAATGATCAAGCAAAGTAGCAAAGTAGAAAATTTCAAGTCCAAGAATAGTACTACGAGAAGGGAGAGTGTCTATGAGAATAACAAAGAAAATCAAGATCCCATTGGGGTTTTAGATGAGAAGGAAGAGAAGCCGATGAATTCTAGAAAGGTAGCTCAAAGGGTTAATGGTGATGTCAAGCTTAAGGATTCAACCAATATTCCGAAGAATTCTTGCCAAAATTCAATTATGGGAAAGGAAGTTGAAATTTTGACAAATTTCATAAACCACAAAGATGAAATTGAAGTAAGAAGGAGCAGGAGGAGGATGAACAGAAAAGGTAATTGCTTGCCAGTAAAGAAAATAGACACAGATCAGTCTGATTCTGAAAATTCAAGTCCAAGTTCTGTTTTGGATATTACGAGATTCCCATGTGATACAGAAATTAAACCTTCAGGTTTGCTTCTTACAACATAAATCTAGCTTCGCATATTTTTCTGATAAATTCATTCTCTTTTTATATTACTGTTAAGTGTAAATAATTCGTGAATTTATTGCCCTCTTGCTGAGTTGTTGGCTTTGTTTGAATATTTGTAACAGAGGAGATTTCAAGGTTGACTAATTCGAAATCAAGGAGGACTTTAACAGAAGAACTGGAGAATTTTAGGAAGCTAAATCATCAATGCATTGATAAAAGTTGGACAAGCAATGCTTCTTGTAGATCCAGGACTTGTATTGAACGCAAAACTGTTGAGTTGAAGAAAAATGATCATAGAAGAAGGCATAGTAATTACGTGGAGACTTGGGGTGAAATTTGCAAAATGGCAGAAAGAGACGGAAGTCAAACAAAGTGGATACTGCTCAATAAGGAGATCCAGAAGTATGAAGACTACAAAGAAATCAGTGGAGAATTCGAGATGCAAATTTTGGAGGAATTGTTGGGTGAGCTTGTGGATCAGCTTGTTGGGAATTATCACCAAAATTTTTGATTTGTGTAACAAACATCAAATCAAGATTTATCTTCGTTTTTTGATTAATTTTTGTTTATAAAAGTTTCTCTACACAATAAAAAATTTTATAATGCGTCATGGCAGTTGGCACCACACACACACATTCAAGATTTTAATAATTGCGCAAGAGATGGCGAGAAGAGCAGCCATGCTACTATTGACTTGTCCACGCATTCAGACAATCAGCCGTCCAACATTGACTAAATCACGGCTAAACTACAATCTCTTTCAAGCCTGCCATTAATTTTTCATAGAACGAATGGTAAGAGTGCATTAAAAATGGTATACTGAACAAGGTTTTCATTTTTCCTCTTTTGCTTGGTGCTGTCATCCTTGTTTCCCACTAGCACCAGCACCTCTCTTATCCCAGTTATAGCCTTTTATTGAAGGAAAAGAACAAAAGAAAAAAGAAGAGAAAAGAAAAGAAAACTGGTGGTAAGAAAACCAATGTCTAGACCTCTTACCAAAATTTCTTCTAAGAATATATTCAGCAAGCACAGGCGTCATCAAAATGTTTCTCTCCCCAAGTAAAATATAAAATTGAAAAGAATGTTGCATTTATGGTAATTAAAGGGTTTACATCACAAACCCAGAAAACAGAAACCCTTCTCGGATATAAACTAGTACGTAATAAATTTTTTATAATAGGTAAAAACTGTCCTAAATGTAAATAGGCAGTTTTTAAATTGTACACAAGGCCGGCAATGTTTGTCGCTTTTGACTGATTTCATAATGCTTCATTCGGCAAGTGAAATTCAGTTTTGTATCCTTCAGCTGTATAATCCAAGTTTCTTAGTTAAGTGACCAATTGACCAAGTAATGGCAATTAAAATAAGCAAAATTCGTCTCTTCTTGGTTCTTCTATAATTGATGGAGGCCGCCTTCTATCCAGAAAATGGAATTTCAATACATTTGAATGATGATCAGCATCAGGAAGCGAAAAAATAATTGAGGGATTATCCATTAGTACTATTCTTTATATCTAGATGCCAGCCTTATACCTTTTGCTTTTTCTTCTTTGTACTGCGAGAATAAGACTAGCAATTCACCCACGGCAGGAGAGAGTTGATCCCAAAGGAATAACTAAGGCTATGAAAGCAACCCTGTCTAGTGCTCATCTGCCTTCCTCATTTCCAACTAAAAGACAAGAAACTTCAGCTTTAACCTTTTGGAAAGGTAAAAAGACAAGAAAGTGGACTGAAACAGCCACATTTGATAACTTGAATCGTCATGGGAAAGATGGATACGCAATTACGATCCGTCAAAAAATTCATGATGGCACCAATAGCGATCACTAATCTTTCTTGGATCAGCAAAGGAAATTTCAGAATGATTGATTTGGAATATTGTTTGGCGGACTACTGAGACCAGAAAATTTTCTTCTAAGAATAGATTCAGCAAAGTTATGAATCATCTTTACTGCATTTCAGCGTGTAAAACAATCATCTGTTCATCACGAGCACATTAAAAATAACTAAAAAGTAAAATGTCCAGCAGAGGAACAGAATCTACATCCACCAAATAGAACACACAATATATTAACATTGAAAAATCAATGGCAACAGCCTCTGGCACTTGAATCGAGCCCACCCCAGAAATACATGAATTGGGCTCATAAGGAATGACTCTAACTGCATTCGCGTTTCAATTTTCTTCAGGTGGTACAATAGAGGATATCAATTTGACATGAATATTTAAGTATTGGCAAATACTTAAAACGAAAACTCATATGAATTGACAAAAATCTATAGAAAGGGCAGAATGCTTTTCTCTGCCCTTTTTATCTTTCCTCATTTTCCTTCTGTGAATTTCACCAGTATATGGTGAACATAAATGTAAATAAAAAAAAATGACAATGTAATTTGTTTAAGATAAACTTGACTGACAAAGAATAAGATAGTTAAGATCAGTTTTAAGCCAAAATCTGCTCCTGCTCAATGTATAACTGATCTACCCAGGATGGAAGCATCTCAGACCCTACACTGCTGAGAAGGTATTGCTGATGCTCCTTATCTTCAAAATCAACTTGACCAGCCGTAGCAGGAGGGACATCCTTAGGCCAAGACTGAGCCCAAGAAGCGTCAGGCACATTAGCAGCTGTTGACCTTGAGGCTGCAGTGGACACAAAATTGCTGCCGCTATTCCTGAACCCAAAAGAAGCAGATTTCCTTAACTTGTTGATCTCTTCTTTCTGGATACCCCAATCCAATTTTCCATCAGGGGAACTCCAGTCTGAAAGGGTTGATGGAATTACAGCTGCAGAAGAAATGGGTGAAGAAATCCCAGACTGATGGTTTACTGCACTTCGGTCGATAAAACTCTGGCTTCGCTTTGCTAAAGCAGCAGACCTTGGATTCAAAACTGCAGCCGTACACCCAGATGAATCCATTCCGAATGCAGGGGATGTCCTAACTGGGGGTGAAGAGAAGTTGGATGTGTAGCTTGATTGCAGCTGCTGATTCATATTTCGCCGCATCTGAAGACCAGTTGGAGAAAGCAGATGACTCGATTCAGCATCCACTGAGAGCCCCTGCAACTGGGACAAAATTGTAGAATCAAGATTTCCAAGGATATCAGAAAACCTAAACCCTTCCCCATTTCGCTCCACATAGGAAGAAGCAAAAGTTGCAGACGTGCCTAATCTGTTATTCCACCTAGATGGTGAAGAAAGGGTAGACAAGTCATCTATCAACTGCCGGCGCCACTGATGGTGACTATCCAGTCCAAGAAATTCAGCTTCTAAATCCACATCTTTAGCATTTATTGCAGTTTTCAACCTGCTACCAGGCAACTGCAGGGTTGGAGGGGTAAGAGAGGACTGATTTAGCCATGGAGATCCACCAATAGGAGAAGAGGCTCCAGAAGGGGTGATAGGTGGAGTTGAGGTTGGAGGCATCAAGATAGAAGGAGAACCAAGGGCAAGTGGGCTGATTGATGCAATGTCCAATGACAAAGCGCCAGAAGAGAATGATCTCGGAGAAGGCACTGCCGAACCTGCTGAAGCATACAGGGGGCGAAGTTCTTCAGGTTTGTGGGCAAAGAAACACACTTTTCTGTTACAATTAGTCTCATCCTTGCATAGGCGTGTTCTGTATTGGGCAGGGTGGAGCCAACACTCAAAAATCCCATGTGCATACTCACAAGCATCTCCCAGTTGGCATATACCCTTCCGAAAATCAGGGCATGGAACACAGCTATAATGGTACTTTCTTGGATCACGCCGCCTAGCATTTTCACCAGGGTGGACGAAGGGACACTCTGTCCAGTCGTGCGAGTAAGCCCTTGAACAAGGCTTGACCTTAAATGTATACATCCTGAACTCATCAGTCCCATATATACCATTCTTTATGTCAGGAAGAGAGGGATCAACAGGATACTCCTTCTTCTCCATTCCATCTTTAGAGGGCACAGGTGAGGATATCTGCCCTTCTACGTCAGTGGGTTGATCATCAGATTCTGAGGCTCCTTCAGTATAATTTCCGCCATTCAACATCACCTCCAAAGTCTTCCTCCTTGAATTAAAGGAAGAATTTCGAACAGGAGCAATCAAGTCAACAGGCCGCCTTCCATTAGCATCAACAGAATTTACATCAGCAGAAGCATCAATCAAAAGCTTGACAATTTCATGTGAAGCAGCAGAACCACCAGCTACAGCGCAATGGAGGGCTGTAGCACCATCAGAACCACAAGCTTTATTGACATCAATTCCATCTTTGTCAAGTATATAATTCACAACTTTTTTGCTGCCAAACATAGAAGCAATCATCAGAGGTGTCCTCTCCTCCAACCCCATCTCCTTCGAACCAATTCTTCGACCATACCACACAGCCAACTCATCGATTCCATGTCCCCCCTCTTCCACAGCAACCATAAAGGAAGAAATATCATCAGATGCCGAGAATTCAAGCAACTTTGCAGGATTAGAATCAAAACCTCCCATGGCTAATTCAGCAGCACAATCTTTCCTCTTGGAACCGTTGCACATGATTATTACTCAACTCTTCTCTCTCTCTACAAAATAGTCACAGAACCAAAGTTAACACTCAAACTTCAAAACAAAATCAACCCCAAACACAGAAACGATAAACGTGTCTCGTCAATTGGGTAAACTATTTCCTACCGAATCCTTAAAAATCAAATTAAACCCATAAAAAATCATGTTTCTAAATCAGTTCAAAAGGGGTCACAATAGCATTTCCGAGTAACAAAGTTGCAATCTTTATACCCCAGAAGCCTAACTGCATAAAACTATGTACCGTGCAAAATCATTCCACAAAATAAACGAAAAAATACGTAAAGATCATTTAACAACCAAAATCCCCGGACAAAGAACATAAAAGTGAACTTTTTCCATACGTGTAAACTAAGAGAAAGCAGAAATAAACATAGAAAAAGAACAGAACAAGAAAACATACCTCAAATTTTGCAGAGAGAATAGACAAAGGCTGAAAATCCAGGTTTCCCGTGGGAGAAAAAAAGTAGAAGGAAAACAAACACAACTCGGTCTTTGCTATTAACGCTAACAGCCCAGCAGGCCCCCTCTTTAACTACACAGCAATGAGAGGGAAAGCTGGAGAGAGAAGGAATGGCCTAAAATAATACTATAATTAAATAATTAAAAATTTTGAAAATATATTTGAGATAGAAAAGACTTTTCTTTCTTTTGTTTTTCGTCTCTCTCTCTCTTTCGTCTTTTTGTTTTGGAGTCAAAAAGACGAGCCTACCAATGTAGTACCGGTAGTACTACATTTACCTTCCATTTCTCGAAATGAAATGCAAATTCAAATTCAAATTCAAATTCAAATGTAAACTAAATGCAAATTCTAACTTCCTATAATTTCCCTCGCGACTGCATGCACAACGAATCAAGGAATAGAAAAAAGTAAGGATCCGTTTAAATAGTATTATTTGAAGTGTTTTTTTTAGAATTATTGATAAAAATTATTTAGATTATTTTTTATTAATTTTTTTAGAAAGGTGAAAAAATGTTTAGATGTGAAATTTTTTTAAAATGATATGATGATGGTTTGAAAGTTGATTAGAAAAGTATTTGAATAGTTTAAAAATTTTGAAAAAAGTAGTAAAGCGGATGTCCACTTTAGAGACAAAACTGTCTTAGCGAGCACTGGACACGAACACTGCTAGCCGAGATAATTTTGTCTCTGAAGCGGACGTCCGCTCAAAGAAGTACACGTCTGCTTAAAGAAGTACACGTCTGCTTTCGTCGTCCGCTAAAAGAAGTACACGTCCACTTCGTCATTTGCTTAAAGAAGCGGATGTCCGCTCCATCGTCCGCTTCGTCGTTCCATTTCAAAATCTACTGAAAATGGATTTCATTTTGTTACTCACGATTTTTTTAGTTTTTTTAAAAAAATTTTGAACATAAACATGCTTGCTTTTGTGAATAATTGTGTAAAAAGTCTCTAAAGTTCATTTGAAATTTCAAATGAAAAATTTAATGGGAAAATTTGGTGAAAAAGTTTGACAAAAAAATTTTAACTTTTGACCAAAAAATTTTTCACTTGTCCAAACAAATTTAGGAGAAATTTTTTTCAAAAAATGCTTAAAAAAATCAATCCAAATAGAGCCAAGGTTTTTAGATGGTAAGTTGTAAAGTACTCCCAATTGATACATTAACAGTGGTATTTATACTTTTATAAAAGTTTTACAATTTATTTATAATATTTCATTTCGCTTCAAATCTGTTGTTCTTAAAACCCTTCTGCTCTTTTTCATATAATTGTCACATATATTAAAATAATGCAAGTTGTAGCTGCACAGGAAAGAGACAGACCGAATATAACGTTGTTACAAAAATAAGGCCAACTTATATGAGCATAACATATTAACATATATTGACTATAAAATTTCACGAGTCATTTGTGATGTATTACAACATTGTTAGTATTATGATCAAACCGGCAAAAAAACCGGCCGGATTGAGATTATTGAGGATCATCCTTTGTGCGTTCGAAAACTCGGTTTTATCCGTTGACGTGGACGTATTTGTTTATATCTAGCCGAATTCTTCTAGGCTTACAAGTGGTTTTGCTTGCACTCATGTTACACATGTGCAACGTGGATATCATTTATTGGTCTGTCTTCTTATTGGCCACCACAATGAGTTACTCCAGCATGTTAATAGTATATTGTCTTTTTGTTAGAATTTTCATAAGGAAGGAAATAAATATAATTCCTCAACCCAACCCAAAAAGTAATTGCTGATTTTTGAGTTGTGCCGAGAGATTTATCTACTCTCCACTCGACTCTTACCAAATTAATGTGAGACTTAGGGAAAGGGAATTTGAGAGTTGCTACTAAAGGATAAATACCACTCCACTCACCAATAATTTTAACCTTGCCACAAGTCTTTTTCTTTTTGTCAGAATTTTCATAAGGAAGGAGATAAATCCAATTCCTCAACTCAACTCAAAAAGTAATTGCTGACTTTCGAGTTGAGTTAAGAGACTTATCTATTTTTCATTCGATTCTTAACAAATCGATGTTGGACTTTCCTTGAAAGCTACTACTAAAGTATGAATACCACTTCACCCACTAATATTTTTAAACTTTAATAGGATATTGTCTGTCTATATAAATTATAATTTACTAGTTATATGCTTGCTTCGACGTTATCGACGAGTTGTCTGACTTGTCTCCAGTTCATAACATAATATCCACGGGCTACATGCTCTTCTGGTGGATTCTCGAGCTCTCTTTGATTTTCTTCTATTTCATTTTTCTAGTGAATTATTAAACAAGTAGTTTCGTGTTGTTTGTTTTTTTAATTAGAAAGATGCTTACTAACTTTAAATATGTGACGTTAAGTCAATAATGATGCGTCAGTTCACAATGGATAATATAGTTGATAATTCTGTGTACATTTGACCAGTTTAAGACCATTAAATAAGGGGATTCTGTGAATGATTAAGGGTATGTTTTAAATAGCTTTTTACACTTGATTTTAAATTTTGATTTTTAAAAAAAATTTATTTATAATATTCTTTATTGCTTTTTTTATTGTCTTTTGAATTTTTTTAATTAAAATTAAGAGTAACTAATTTTTAATTTTTTTAAAATCAATTTTTATAAAAATCAGAAGTTATTGAGAACTAGCTCTAAGTCCTCCCACTCCTCCAAGTTTCAGTCGAAAAATCTTTCTTTTGCTGGCAAATTTTCGCAAACCATGGAGGTATCGTGCATAGCTAAGACTACAGGTAGATTTTTGTCTAATGGATTATTTTACTATAATGTATGTGTGTGTCTCTTCCTCTATATATATATATATATATATATATATATATATATATATATGATATAAAAACATAATTGATGAACACGTTTACACTTAAAACAAATTTATAAAATATATTTTCCATCCAAAAGCATCCTTTTTTTCCTTCAAAAGTACAATATTTATATGTTTGTTTAGAATTTTAGGGAAAAACTCTGACACAAAAACGAAGAACTTATTAGTTAGATTTTATTTGAGAACAAAAAAATCAGCAGAATATGCAAATCAGAGATGTTAAGTTATTTAATCTCTATAATGCTTGTTTTCTGTTTTCTTATTAGTACTTTTGTCTGTTCATCCAAAAACTGGGGACTTTATTGGTTGAACAAAAGCTAAGGCTAGCGTTTTATGAAAAGGAAAATCTGTCCAAAACTTTTTGTCGATGCGTCTAGCATTTCAAATATTCTGGTTCTTCTTTCAGTTTGATTTAGAAGTACTATGCTTTTATCCATATTTTTTTTCTTATTTTATATTATGCAGTGTAAAAAAATAATAAAGAACATTTACTACAAATTTTTTTTTACATGTATCGGTTTTTTGTTTTTTTTTCCTTGATACAAATTTTAGCAGCTTTATCTTATATGTGCATGTTAGAATAGAATTTGAGCATTAGTCTCTCAATTTGGGAGCCTAACCTCAAGTTCGCAATAACTGAAATAATGTAATTATTATATTTAAAAAGACCAAAAAAAAATCCGATAAAATAGTTTTCACAACTCCTGTCAGCACTCAGCAATAATTTGCAACAGGGCCCAATCAATTTTAACAGATATGCATTAAAATCGCTACAAGGTCCAACAACAAACCCAAATCCGTCCGGAACAAATTATTTCATGTTGTCAGTATTGGGCTTTAAATGGGTCGCCTAAACAGCCCACTAATTTCAAAACGCCTACTAGATAGTCACAGCATTGCTCCTCTTCTGCTGTGTGCTTACCATTGAAGCCGAAACTTAACCTTTTTTTTTTTTTTTTCCCCCTTCACTGTCATTCAATTTATTTGTTCGAGTCGAAAGGTATCTGGGATTCTTTCTTTCTTTGTATTAGTACAAGGGTTCTTTTTTTTTTTCCCTTTAATTCTTTGAAGAATTTTGGTATGAATTATAATGTGACTCTGATATTCGTTTATTCAATTTTTTGGTTATGAAATTCAGGTGAGAGATGAGACTGATAACGAGGTTTTTGCAGTCTGCAAATATTCAACCGTATCAAGTATTCAGAAGCTTCTCTACTTTGAATTCTTTCCCAGGTAATTGATTTTTTTTTTGCATTTATGTGTTTCTTTTAGCATTTCTTGGATTATCTTAGTCTGCAAAAGTTTGTTGGTTGCTTAAACGATTTTAGGGTGTTCTCTTGATGCTTTGAGCTGTATGCATCTGGGTTTTATGAGGAAAATACCAACTTGTTGCTTAATATTTTTCCTTTTCGTGATGAACTAAAATTGATTTCTTTTTTATTTTGTGGTTTTTTGTACTCTTTTCAATCTAGGCGTGAAAAGAATGAGTCTTGGTGTAAGTAATGGTGGTTGCTTTAGTGGCATGGGTAAATATTCGCCCTAGTTTTGACTTATATGGTGGCATCATGAAATATTTTGCATTGGAACGTGTATACTGGTTTAAAAGTTGAAGTCCGAGTTGTTTTTAATTATATGGGAATAAGGTATATTCAGAAGAAAAATACATCAATAGGATATTGGAAAAATAAGAGAACTCTTGGAGAATATTCGGGACTTGAGACGTGATATGTTTTAACCAATCCGAGAGTTTCTTTGGGGTATTTTACAGAAAGAAGTGTTGGGCCCTAGAAAATTGGCCACTCTTAAGCCCTAAGAGTGGGAAAACTGTATCTCGTGACGAGACTCTGTGAAAATGTATTGCTGTTCTTAGCTTCTTTTGA
>JAMWEH010000106.1:0-27080 GCA_024721245.1 Mitragyna speciosa | reverse complement strand
TTTTCAGTTTGTGGGTGCATTTTACGCTCCGTCCCACTCTCGACTCAATTAACATTACTTAAGTGTCATTTAACCTTTTTATGCGAATTACTGACATGGGGCTCGTGAAAGGACCCGGTTACTCAGTCAAATCACACTCTTAAGTGGCTACTAGCACTATTCATAATTTTAACTCATATTTCTAAAGGTCAAAATCAGCGGAATAAATTTAATTTTTAAGATCTTTGCACATTCACACTTCTTTTTTTATCGAATTTTTTTTCATTGAACACCCTCATTCTTATAACTCATATATATCATCACAAGCTAGAGTTAGACATGTTCTTCCACATCCAAATTCTTTTGCAATACAAGGTAACAAGAACACCAAGAAAGTAATGAAGATTCCAACATTAAAGAATAATTATGCCAATTATGTGTGATCATCATGTTACTAACTACTCATAGTTCTTAAAGCTAATAAATAACTTCATCCAAGAAACATGCTAGTGATAGATACTTCAACCTAATGACAAAATTCAATCTTCATGTTTCCATCCAAATAATCATGTTCATCTACTTAATACAAGTCAAACAAACACATTCACACCACCCCACTTCAAAGCCATAAAACTAACACAAAAACATAAAAAACAATAACACTAACACATTAATGGCACCAAAAACATGACACAAAATTGAATACTTCAACAATTCATTCCACAAGTTCCTCCCCCCATACTTAAATTCTCACATTGGATGCAATGGGAGGAACAAAGTCACAAGCAACACAATTAGACATAAGTAACACACATTAGCTAAACACAACTATAAAAGAAAGCATGAAAAGTGAAAGCAATACTCCCTAAATCATGAAGATGGGGGTGGTGGAGACGGCACACAGAGTCCTGAGATCTCAATATACTTCAACAGTTTGAATTTGTGGTACTTTTGATCACGCTTGACATCCGACAAACGGCGATCAATTGAATCAAGTTGAGTCGCCATCCTTGTGTTAACATCCGCCATGGAAGTCAACTGATCATTCATAGCTCGATTGATGGCTTCCATATCATCAAGTCAGTGTAAAAACTTGCCTCTACCCAGTCTCCACCTCGTCATTAGATTGATTATTCAGCTTCTCTTTCCCTTTACCAGTTTGAGCACTCCCCATTTGTTGAGATTCAACAATCATTGTCTTGAGTGTCTCCACCATCTCAACCTGTTCGTCATCCTTCTCGTCATTCGAAACAACATTATGCCTCAGAGTTCTACTTGCCTTGGCAACCAAACGTGTCTTATAACAGTGGCGATACGAGTAGGTTTAAGCTACATACCAGGCCAAATAACTTCTGCCCGAGTCAAAGCTTCAACATCCACATACGAGCTCTCGTAACCCTTCAAAGTCGAGTCCTCAATATCCAAAATGCCCCAATGAATGGCAAGTCTAATCACAATGTGCCCCAATGTAATGGTGCATTTATGATGTTGACGCATATAGAGAAAATTTTAGAAGATAATTGGCTTGAGTGAGACTCGTTGCTTTGGACCCTGCAAACAATTCAACAAAAACAAATCTTGGGCAACAAATTTGTTGCCCTCTTGCTTCCCAAGCATCAAATGACAAAGAAATTTGTGAAAAATAAGAGTTGCATGATCATGAATAATGCCATTCGAGGAATTATAGGGGTCTAAAATCGATTCACCCGTCAAATTCTTCCAAAACAACACATAAGAAAAATCATCACTTGGCTTAGAAATACCACTCTTAGGAAATCCAAAAGCTTGAAACATCAAATCATAATCAATGACAACATTTTGACCAAGCATTCTACATTCTAGCACTTTGTTATCATCGTTGTCAAATTTAAGAGTGGTATAAAATTCAAGAGTTAAATCCTTACAAGTATGGTGAGGATTTTTCACAAATTTCTTAAGTCCCAACCTAATAGAAAATTTCTCTATTTTTCTTTAAGTTCAAGCTTTTCCAAAACATCAAAATCTAAATATCTAGAAAGAGGAAAAATGTCTTTTTGTCAAAGAAAGATACCTGTCACCCTTCTCTTGGGTGTAGATGGGGAATGAGGCACCATATTGAGAAGAAAGATCCTTGACCTCCATGGAAGACATGGCTTCCTTTCCCTTCCTAGAAGAGTCCTTAGATGCTCTTGCTTTTTGTCTTGGAGGCATGGTGTTTCAAGACCTAAGTATGGGGTGGAAGATTTGGGTGAAATTTGTTGGAAGAATTAGAGTAAAATTTGGAGGAAATTTGGAGAAGGAAGAAAAATAGAGAGAGGGGTGGACAAGAGAGAGGTGGGCGACGGCTAGGAGGGGAGAAAGAGAGATGAAAAAATGAAACAAAAATAAGGAAAATAAGGTTAGGGTGAGTTGGGAGTTTGTGGGGCTTGTTATTGGGAATTTGTGTTCAACTATAGCAAATTTTCAGAACAAGCTGTTTCACTCGAGCTGATCAGTTCGACTGAAACAGAAATTGTTATGCAGGTGCCCCCCCCCCCCCTTTTTTTTTTTCAAACACATGCTAACTTCTTTACTTCCATAGAAAGGACTTGAAACCTGCAAAAATTAGACAAAGACTAATTTAATACCCACAAGAGTATGGATTAATTAAATAACATCAAAGTAAAACTTGCAAATAACGAAGATAGCTTGGGTTGCCTCCCAAGAAGCGCTTGTTTAAAGTCATTAGCTCCACTTTGAATAAACCAATGGCTAAGTGAGAGAAAGGAGGGAAACAATTTCCCTATGATGATCCACGAGCTTTCCTAAGTATGGCTTGCACCGATGTCCATTTGCCTTGAATAACACTCTCTTGGAATTCTCTAAATCTAAAGCACCATGATTAAGCACCTTTGTCACTTTGAATGGTCCACTCCATCTAGATTTAAGCTTCCCAGGAAATAATCTCAAATGTGAATTGAACAATAAGACAAAATCTCCTTCCTTAAATTCCTTGGGAACAATGCGAGCATCATGCCATCTCTTGATTTTCTCCTTATAAAACTTAGCATTCTCATATGCCAAATGTCTAATTTCATCTAACTCGTTGAGTTGCAATAACCTCTTCTCACCATCTATCTTCATATCAAAATTTAAAGCCTTGATTGCCCAATATGCACGATGTTCCAATTCGATGGGTAGATGACATGCTTTTCTAAAAATTAACCTATATGGAGATATTCCAATAGGTGTTTTAAAAGCTGTCCTATATGCCCACAAAGCATCATCTAACTTATTAGCCCAATCTGTTCTTGCTCCATTCATTATCTTCTCTAAGATTCTTTTTAATTCCCTATTTGAGGCCTTCACCTAACCGCTAGTTTGGGGACGGTATGGTGTATGTAGACACTAAATTTTGACACACCATTTATTTTTCAAACATTGAGTAGGTGTTTCATAATTTTTGGGTCAATTTTAAATTTTCAATAAAAAGGGGGAACAAAATCGATCATCTCGGGGGCAAAATAGTAATTTTTATTTGTAAATATTTTTCCATTAGCTTTGGGGGTCTTAAATTCATATTTTTACTTTCATATGTATTTTTTAATTTTCTGTGATTTTTCTAGATTTAATTGATATTTTTTTTATATTTTACAGCACAAGGGCAAAATGGTAATTTTGCCTCGCGAATACCATTTTAGCTCATTTTAGGTCCCAAATTTAATTTTCTAATTCTTTAAGCATGTTTTTAAAATTTTTTTATTTTTTCAAGGACGATTGCTATTTTTTCTGTAAATACTACATTCAGGGGCAAAATCGTCATTTTATAGTTTAAATTCATTTTTCACCAATTTTTGAATCATAAATACATTTCCTAGGGTTTTAAGCTTATTTTTAATTTTTGAAAATTTTTTGAGATTAATAGCTATTTTTCTGTGTATTTTCGTTGTCTAGGAGCAAAATCATCATTTCACATTTTAAACTCATTTTTCATCCAATTTTTGAGTCATAAATACATTTCCTAGGGTTTTAAGCTTATTTTGATTTTTTGACAATTTTTCGAGGTCAATAACTATTTTCTGTGTATTTTCGTTTTCCAGGGGCAAAATCATCATTTCACACCCTTAATGCGTTTTTTATCAGTTTTAAACTCTAACCTTTATTTTGAAATCTACTTTGAATTTTTTTGTCAAATTTTAGAGTTTAATGACATTTCTTTGTATTAATTTTTGATTTTTTGGGTTAAAAGTATTTTTTAAATAAAATTAAAATTTTTATTACCGGTGGCATTTTTGTTATTTTGTAGTATTCTTGGTGATCAAAATAACTGGCTCTATAAATATCCCCCCCTTAAACCAGAAAAACAAGGGGAAAATTAAAAAAAAAACCCTAAAACACATACTCTTTTTATCCCTTGAGATTAAAACACACATTAACTCACCAAAAATACATATACTACATAACTCAAGTCGCCTGCCTTCGCTGTTCATCATCATCAATTGAAGTCTATTGTTCATCCCCGTCAGAAGATCATGTTCCAAAGGCAATACCTTACTTTATTTTCTGTTCTTTTGTTCTTAATTCATTTCATTTTCTTCTATTTTTTTACTAAAAAAATCTAATTGAATGTTTTGGTTGAATTTTATATTTTTTTATCTAGGTTTTTCTTGTTGTTTTTGGGTTTTTCTGGGTTGGATTTTTTGGTTCTCCTTCCGTCTCCATTGTAATCTTCCCTTCTCTTTTTTCATTCCACCATAATCATCTCCACCGTCCAAACCTTGACCTTCAGCCTCCAACCACCAATACCCAACTCAGCCATCCTACACCCCATTCACAGTCAACCATCAAATGCCAGCCTGCAATTACAACAATCAAACAAAACAACCAAACAACCATCAGAGCTTCAACCTATTTCCATAGCCTTCAATCCACTCCACTCCATCAGACCACCACCATCAGCTCATCCTTCATCTCCCTCACACCAAACATCAACATTAAACCACTTGAGACCTCCCCCCTTTACCACCTTAGACCACCGGCCAACCTCTGTCCAAATTTTTCACCACTAGTTTCTCTACCTAACTCAATCCAACAATCACCTGGAATCACCAAAATCGAGCAACTAGTTATCGAAAGCCCACTCAAATTAGCAGCAAAACTGCTCCAAGTCAAGCCCCAATCAAAACAGTTACTCTCAGCTCATAAAAACTTAAAACAGAAGCCTAAACAAAACCCCTCCCACAACCAGCTATAGCCCCAATTCTCCTCAAAGTTGTCCAAAATAGCAATTAGAACAACCCCTACAACCATAGTTTCCACCATCTCCAACGGTCAACAAACAATCACAGGGCAACCATGTAACACCCTAGAAATGCACTTACAAGAGACATTTTTTCTTATTTAGGGTTAAGTGTTAATCCTTGATTTATTAGTTGGAAGATTTCTTGAGTTAATTAGGTTAATTAGCTAAGATTTTCATTATTAAGCAAGAACACCTAAGTATTAAAGTTAGAATAATTTTACTTGACCATTTAATTTATATTAGTGTTTAAATTTTGATTAGCTCATTTTACTATTTTCTAGTCTTTTGACTACTTGAATTTTTGCTTTATTTTCTTTTCCCTTGGCTGAAATTTTTCTCTTTCTTTTCTTTTTCTCTTGGCCGAAAATTCTTCTCTCTTCTCTTTTCTTTTTGGCCTGAAATTCTTTTTCTTTTTCTTTCTCCTTATGGCCGGATTTCTCTCTCCCTATTTTACTCTCTTTTTGCTTTAATAATTTGTGTCTTAATATTGCTAGTATTAAGTGATAAGAGGTTAATGAGTTCTACCAATCAAATTAATCCAAGTTAGCTACTCTTGCATTAAAAGACTACCTTTTTACTTTATTCTTGTTAGGTTTTAATTGGATTAATCTTTTTCCCACCTTTTCTTTATTTCTTTTCCATTTTTCCTAGCCTATTTCTTTCTCTTTCTTCTCCCTCTTGGCCAGCCATCTCCCTTTCTCTTCTTCTCTCATTTTGCTCTTAACTTCTTGAAGTTTTCTCTCTAAAGTTTGGGCAAATCCACCATAGGAAGTGAGCTTCTTTCCTTTCTAAGCAAAGTTCTAAGCATATCTAAGGTATTTACTATGAACTTTTCCTATTAATTTCAAGTTTAATTAGTTTTTATGCAAGCTTAAACCAAGATTCTTGTTGGTACTACTTGGAGAACTTAGTTAGAATTGGAGATTTACTTGCTAGATAAAGTGTTCTTGTGGTTAGATAGACTAGTATATGGCCTTTAAACCTTGAAATTTCATGTGTTATATGTTGTTTGGTTGAAGATTCTTGGAGTAGAATTCTTGGAATTTAGTGGAATTTTGATTGAATTTGAACTTGAGTTGAACATAAAAGTTGTAGAACTTGTTGAATTGGGTTGGATTGTTGATTTTTCTTGCAGGAAAAAAATTTGGGTTAGTCCGATTTTAAGGGGAAATGCTGTCGAAATTTTTGTAGAATTAAAAGAAGAAAAATTGACAAGTGAGATTTTAAGCCTAGAATATGTTCAATTGAAGGAAATTGAAGTGTAGGAATTTTTAGAAATGATCTAGTGATAGATTAAATTTTCTTAGAATAAGTAAACCCTAAACCCTAGAAACCCTAAAACCAAAACCCTAGAAATAAGTGGGGTGTTTTCTTGAATTTTTCTTACTAAATTTACTAGGGTTTTAATTGAGTTTTCATTATATTATTTCTTTTAAATTTCAGGGTCCGAAAACGCATCACGACCATTTTACGAGATATTTTCTTAGGCATTCCAGGTGAGTGTCTTTATGTGTGCATGATGCATGAAATGTTATGTTCTACTTGTAAATATTATGTTACACTTGCAAATATTATGTGATAAAATGTGCTACTTGAGGAAAGATGTGTACTTTATCGCATCTATTCCGTAATGTGTTATATGCTTTCACTATTCAACGTGTTACTTGTGCGTGAGACTTCCGTGACTAACTTTACCGTTACTTCACGGATAGTCAACTCGGACAGGCTTGGGAGGTTATAAGGTGCTGGGTGTTTTAGGGCGTGACGTTCTTTCCCTTTTGAGTTGTGAATCCTCAAAGAGGCCAACTCCGGATTGAACTTTCTTGCGTGTTGGCCCTCCAAGGTTGAGAGTACTCCCTAGGATGTGGTAGCTTGTACGGAGGTTATAAGGTGAATGGTGGTTAGGGCTTGCGTGATAAAACTGGCATGTTCTTTGATAAAGACCTGAGCTATTATCTCGGTCTAAATGTCATGGTTACATGATCAGTACTTGCTTTTCCTGCGGTTGAGCTTGCTCCCGTAGTCGAGCCCTGTATCCGCCCTTGACTACTTGATAATTAAATTGTTCATATCTTGTTTATTTAATTTATCAATTATTTTATTTACTAAAATAATGAGTTCTTGATATGGTTGCATGACTTGGACATTCACTGGGCTATTATAGCTCATTCCTTTTATTTGTTTTCCTTTACTCAGGTTTCCTGAAAAATTAAAGCTGGAACAACTGGTTTTGAATATTATAGATGTTTTAGTTATTGTAATAGCCAAACTGTGTTAGGCTATCTTTGTGAGAATCATGTATATTATGACATGTAAACTTTTGATGTGACTTGTACCCTTTAAGTAAATAATATGAATGTATTTTATTTTATTCCATTTTATTTTATTTTATTTTATTTTGAGTTAAGTACGCTTGGATGTTTGCGTGAGTGCGTGATTTGAGTCTTGGCGAGAGCTAGGCAGGCAGTTCGCTAAGTCCTTTGGTGCGCCTCTGGGTAAGGTGGGGCTGTCACAAACCACACGGTACACAGCTTCGCCAAACATCAATTTCACAATGCACACACACACGGATTACACACACAGATTCAAGAACTTACAATTCACACAAACAACTATCCAATTCGTTCTCCAGAATCATACCAAAATCACCTCAAAACAGCCCCATACTACCAATCAACAACTATTGACAACCTGTACAAAAACAACACAAATAAACCAAATAAAACCAAGTGCCACCACCCCAAACCAACAGGCACACTAACATACATCTGCACACAACACAGCTTCTCCACGACGCCTCCCTCCTCATCTGCAAAGCCACCACCAGCTGAATCAATCATTCGTTCAACTGCCAAAGCACAACCTCCTTTTTCCCTACCAATCCCCTGCAACCAACACATTGCGAATTGCTATCACCAGCAACCAATTCCCCAGAAACATCATCCTCTACTCCACAGCCATCCAAGCTCCCATCATTGGGTCATCGCCACACCACTTATGCATCTCTCCACTTTCGATTAAAGGGGGAAATTGGCTAAGAAATTAGTTCTAACGACTTGAGAGAGTGTGTGAGAAAAAAAAAACAAAAAGCAAGAAGAACAGAGAGAGTGAAACCGGAGAGAAAGAGAGAATAGAAAGGAAATACTGAGAGAGAGAAAAGAAAGAAATAGGGAAAGAGGAGAGATGGGAAAATAGTGAAGAAATTAGAGAGTAAAGAAAGAAGCATCAGAAAGAAAGAGAGAAAAGTAGCAGTGAGAGAAGGATATTAGAGAGCGAGAGGGAGAGGGCAGATGATGAACTGACCAGAGAAGAGAACAATTGGAGAGAGAGGGGGTGTTCGGAGAGAACAAAGAGGGAGGAAAGAAAGGACATAAAGAGAAAGAAAAAAAGATAAAGAGAGAATCAGAAGGGAGACGCAGGGAAAAAGAGAAATGAGAAGGAAAAGAGAAAACAAAGAGGGAGAGAGAGAGAGAACAGCGAGAGAGCAAGTAGAGAAAATTTGTCAGGAGTTTGAGGAAGAAGAAGACTGAATGAGATTTGGGGAATGGTTGGGTTTTATTCTTTTTCTAAATTTGGTCATTATTTTCATTTCTCTAGTTAATCAATAAGCCAATGAGAGAAATAAATGGGAAGAGAAACTCAATTGACAGAATTGGGGAAATTGGGGCTGTTCTCTTTGTTTTCAACTTCTTGTGTTTTTTAGTTTCATTCCTGCTTGCTGATTTGTATTGTTTTTCCCTAATTTGTGTAATATAGCTTTAGTTTAATTAATTTCTTTGGTCAATCAAGTTGATAATTAATTAACTCAATTTTATTTTAAATTGGCATTATTCTGATTGTGGCTTGCCCCTATCTTTTATAGATTGATCACATTAATTTTTAGTTTCTTTTAATTAAGTTTCGATTAATTGTAATTAAATCTTAGTGGTTACTTTAATTACAATTTGGTCCCTCACACTTGCTGGAAACTCATTTTAATCCCTATAGTTTGCTGGAAATTCAATTGCAGTCGTTATTGTTTGCTGGATTTTTCAATTGACGCTCGTATATTGCTGGGAAATTTGTTTTTATTCCCCTATTGCTGTTGGAATTTGTGTTTTAGTCTTTATATGTTGCTGGAATTTTGTTTTTTTTAATCCCTCTAAGTGGCTGGATTTTGTTTTAGGTCCCGGTGCTTTGCTAAACTTTTAATTTTAGCCCTTAATACTTTGCTGAAATTTTCAATTTTACCTCCATACTTGCTGTAAATTAATGTCCTTGCCCCACAACTTGCTGGAATTTTTATTTTAGGCCCCCAACTTGTTGTAATTTACACTTTTGATTCAAAAGTTGTTAAAATTTCTTTTTTATGCTTTATTTAACCCAAACGATGGTACCTTAACGTGTGTGTTCATTTTTTAAGCATTAGTACCGGGTCTTCAAAAAGGTACCCCCTTTACTTGTTAATTTCTCTTTACGTGCTCCAATGTGCCCCTATGTGACTTTTTATGCATTTTCTTCATGTGTATATTATTTTCCATATTTTTGTGAGTTTACTTACTGCTATTTAATTTTGAATTTTATTATATTGACAAAAAATGTAATATTTTTGTACTTAGCTAGTCAATGTAATAATTAGGCTACATTTCTTATATTTTAGCAAAATGGTGTATTTAGATAGATAAATGTAATAGATAGGTCATTTTTATTTTTCCCCCTTCAAATTTGTAACTTAAACCCCCCAGTGTAATAGTTAGGGCTTATTTGTTTTTGCGTGTTTGTGTGCTTATATGTTTTACTGCTTTCCTTAGGGTTTTGTATCTAGATATCATGCTTACATGTTATGTGCTCCTATGTGATCTTATATGTCTTTTTATGTTTTTTTTCTTTCGATTTATGCTTTATTGCTTTGATTCATGTTTTATTAAGTTTTATTTCGTCACCACACTAGTCCAATGCTAGTTGTTGCTTTATCACTTTCCGACTAGTCCAACGCTTGTGGGAATCCCTAGAAAGGATTAGTCCAATGCTAGACCTTTAGAGCATTTTAGAGTTAGGTGCACTCATGAGCATTTTACATCCCACTTCACACATTTTTTGTTTTCTTTCCGTTTTGCATGATTTTTATTATTATTACTATTTATTTATTTTTGACACATCTTCAAATGCATGACATCTAGGTTGTATCTCACTTAGAATTTAGGTCATTTCATGTAATTTGACTAGAAGTAGTTGTCTACTACGTGGGAAGCGGTGGCGTACATGCCGTTACCCCCTCTGTGAGTAGAAACATTTAGTCACGAGATATTAGTTCCCCGTACCCGTTATATTGCATCCCCACTTTCTTGGACACTTACTATCTATACTATTTTCCTTTTTCTTTTTCTTTTTGCATTTCATTTTGCATAGACACTCGTGACTCCCTCGAGGTCTCGACTCGGGTTTCGCAATTAATGTGATAATCTCGACCAAGCCTCGAAGGGACATTTCGACCCTCTCGATACTCACATTTTGATTTAGAATTTGCATTCATTTAGATACATCCGAACGCGATAGAACTTAGGATTAATTTAGGAAATTTTGATTAAACCTCGCAACTAACCTCGGCTAGGTAGAAAGGGTGCCTTAGATGCATGCCTTTGCCTACCCTTTCTTCAAATGTGACTCTTGGACCTTTTTCTCTCATTTTTCGTAGACCGGAGTCAGAAAAGGGTTTTAAATGATTTTTTCTAAAATTTTGTTAAACGATTTTTTTGGGTGACTTGGTACATCCTAACTCATTACCAAGTGGTGACTCCATTTTTATATAAAACCCTTTTTCAAAATTAGTGGCCAAAACTGTCGCATTTGTAGTCCCGGCCTTGCTTTGTTCTATAAAAAATACCATTTGTAAAAAATAATTCTTTTTCATTAAAAACTTGATTTTTATCACACACGCATAGTTTTTCCAAGAAACTTTCATTTTGAAAAGGGTTACCGGATCGGACCGTATTTTCGGGACGTGACAGTCAACGACCTCACCTGTGTTTATCGATTTTTTGGACGCGACAGTGTAGCTACCTTGTGATGCACTCCATATTTCTTGAGGAGAGATTCAAATTGTCGGTTGTAAACATGTGTGCCACTATCACTAATAATTGCACGGGGAACTCCAAATCTTGCAAAGAGTTTCTTGAAAAATCGGACCACCACCTTAGCCTCATTTGTTGTAGAAGCTATTGCCTCCACTCATTTAGATACATAGTCAACACCCACTAAGATATATTTGTTTCCATAAGATGATGGAAATGGTCCCATGAAGTCAACTCCTCATACATCCAAAATTTCCACCTCTTGTATATTAGTGAGAGGCCTCTCATTCCTCTTTGAATTATTTCTCGCCTTTTGACAACGATCACAGTGGCTAACAAATTCTCTAATATCTTGGAATAGCGTAAGCCAATAAAATCCACTTTCCAAAACATGCTTAGCTGTCCTATTCGCTCCAAAATGACCAGCATACGGAGAGCTATGGCACTGAATAAGAATCTCAAATATCTCCCCTGCAGGTACACACCTTCGAATCAATCCATCCCCACAAATTTTGTAAAGAAAAGGATCCTCCCAGAGATAGTGCTTGGCTTCAAATAAAAATCTTTTCCTCTGTTGGTAAGATAATTCAACAGGAATTATTCCACAAGCAACAAAATTCACCACATCAGCATATCATGGTACACAAATCTCACGAACTAGCATAAGAGACTCATCAGGAATTTTTTCATTAATTTCTATCTCTTCTGTAGTACCTTCAACTGCCCCTTCCAAACGAGAGAGATGGTTTGCCACTACATTCTTTGAACCCTTTTATCTCAAATTTTGATATCAAATTCCTGAAGAAGCAGTACCCATCGAATTAGCCTCAGCTTCGCATCTTTCTTGGCAAAAAGGTGTCATAGAGCTGCATGATCTATACAACTTCGAACCAAGTAGATAGGAATGGAACTTGTCTATTGCAAAGACTACTGTTAACATCTCCTTTTCAGTTGTGTTGTAATTCATCTAGGCTCGTGAGAGTATACAACTGGCATAGTAGATGACGTGCACCTTCTTGTCCTGTTTCTGTCCTAACACACTATTGCATCCCAAAATCAATGTGTAAACACCAAATTTTGACGCAAAATTTATTTTTCAAACGTTGGGGGCATTTATAATTTTGGGGTCAAATTCTAATCTCGAGGGGGCAAAATAGTAATTTTTCTTTGTAAATATTTTTTTATTGGCTTTGGGGGTTTTAAATTCATTTTTACTTTCATACGAATTTGTTAGTTTTGTGATTTTTTCGGACTTAATCGATATTCTTTTTATATTTTACCAGCATAAGAGCAAAATGGTAATTTCACCTCGCGAACACCATTTTAGCTCATTTTAGGTCCCAATTTAATTTTTCTAATTCTTTAAGCGTGTTTCTAAATTTTCTTGATTTTTTTGGGAACAATTGCTATTTTTTCTGTAAATACTGCATTTAGGGGCAAAATCATCAGTTTACAGTTTAAATTCATATTTCGTCAATTTTTGAGTCATAAATGCATTTCCTAGGGTTTTGAGCTTATATTTAATTTTTCATAATTTTTCACGGTCAATAGCTTTTTTTTGTGTATTTTCATTGTCCAAGGGCAAAATCGTCATTTTACAGTTAAATTCATTTTTCATCAATTTTTGAGTCATAAATGTATTTCCTAGGGTTTTAAGCTTATTTTTAATTTTTCATAATTTTTCAAGGTCAATGGCTATTTTTCTGTGTATTTTTGTTGTCCAAGGGGCAAAATCGTCATTTCACACCCTAAACACGTTTTTGGTCAGTTTTAAGCTCTAACTTTTATTTTGAAATCTACTTTGAATTTTTTAAAAAATTTTGGAGATTATTGTCATTTCTTTGTATTAATTTTTTAATTTTTTAGGTTAAAAATATCTTTCTTAAATAAAATTAGAATTTTTATTACTAGTGGCATTTTTGTTATTTTGTAATATTCTTGGTGACCAAGACAACTAGCCCTATAAATACTTCCTTAAGTCAGGAGAGAACAATCAAAAACCCTAAAAGCACGTTTACTTTTAGGCCTTAAAGATCAAAACACACAATTTCTCATCCAAAAACACACTAAAAGCCACCACCTTCTTTTCCTTGTTACTGTTCATTTGCAACCCCAGCTGAGGCTTTATTGTTCATCATCTTGGCTCCAACATTGAAAAAGTAAGTTCTTCTCCTTCTTTGACTTACTTTTCTTCCATTTTGCTATGCAAATCTGATTAATTGACTAATTTTGTGTATTTGTTAGGAATTTTTTTTTTACTTAAGCCATTAAATTCTTTTATCTGTTTTGGGTTTTTTTTCTAGATTATTTTTTAGTTATGTTTCTGGGTTCTTCCTATATTATGCTTTCTGGGTTTTGTTTGATGTTCTTCATCGTCTCTCCCTCCTCCATCTTCAACCATTGTTGCCTCTATTCTGAACTAGCCTGGCTCCAGCAACCCTCACCAGACAGACAAGATCCACCGATTGTCTCTGTTGTTCACTAAGGGCCTCACGCCACAACTAGATTCAGCTAAATCCTCACCATTAACCTCCACTGCCAGTGACCTCCTCCACCCATTGAAATATCAAGCCAATTTAGGTTCAACATCATGAAAGCCTGCAAAAGACACTCAATCACCAACATCACCTGCACACACAAACATTCACCCACAAGACCAATAATTCCACCTACCAAACAACCAACATACCACAGCTAGCAATTCCTCCAAAACCAAACAGAGACTCAAACGCCAACCTAAATCAACTCCCTCCAATCACCTGGACAAAGCACAAAAGAATAATCTCAGACCACAGGAAAGTTAGTCAAAAATTACCAACAACATACCCAAATTCACCATTCAATTTCGCAATCTCCTGCCATTGGAACACATACACGGCCACACACATACACGCACAATCAGTCACATAAACACTCAGAAAATCACACACATTCATGGCCACACACATACACGCACAATCAGTTGCATAAACACATACATAGTTTACGCACACACAAACACACAGAGATCCACCGTGTAACTTGCTCACTGCCCATCCACTACCACATTTATAGCACAACAGCCCCAATGATAGTCAGAACCAAGCATCCACCTCGCACCACTATCACCACTGTCCAATTCATTAGTCCATCGCCTGCAAGAGAAGTCAACAAAAACATCACTGTCGCCACAAATTCATTGCCAAAACCCACCACCCATGGACCATCAGCAAATTTCTCCACCAATTCCTCCATCGCAACCCCCAAGTCTTCGGCTATTTATCACCACCCAATAACTTAAAAGAAAACAACAAAAACACCATAAATCAGCAACCCCAAGCTATACAAACATCCCAACTAGATTCACATAACCATTGGCTACCTGTCTCATTCACAAATCAGTCCAGCAACTATCGCGTCCGAAAAAATCGTAAGCAAAAGGGTACTAGTAGGGTTGTTGACTATCGCGTCCTAAAAAGACAATATGGTCCGAGACCCTTTTTGAAAAGATAGAGCTTTGGAAAAACCATGCGTGTGTGAGAAAAAATCGTGTTTTAATGAAAAAAAATGTTATTTAGTAGAAAATGGCATTTTAAAAGAAAATAAGGCCGGGACTAAAAAATGTGACTAGTTTTGGCCAACTAATTTTGAAAAAGGGTTTTATTTTATTTAAAAAAAACGGAGTCTGATGTGATCCTAGAAGTGCTTACAGTCTTGATTCTTGGATATTCTCATGGAGCAACTCGTTTGGACCAAGATGAGATCAAATCATGGCTAATCATGAGGGGAACGTTCAAGTTTTGTAACTACCATGGTGTAATTCGTGACTTTGGGCCTATCAATGGACTTGGTGATCAAGCTATTCAAGTGTGTTCATTGGGCCAAGAGTTTATGCATTGGTTATGGATTAAATACACATTCAAAGAAGGTCCGATTAAAGTTTCTAAGTGGTCCATAACATGTTTTTAAGATGCTGGTTTGGTTGGACTTGTTGGAAGGCCTTTTAAAGATGCAAGATGGAGGCCCAATGGTGCTTAAAAGGAGGTGTCCAGTCCATTAACAATTTTTGGACGAATTTTTAAGTTTAATTCTTTTATGTTAAGTTTTCTATTTTGTTTACAAGTTGTAACCTCTTAGAAAGTTACCATATTGTGTTAGGTTACAACTAGTGCTCTTTGTTAAGTTTCTAGAACTTTCTACAAGTTGTTATGCAAGCCTATTTATAGGCCAAAACACTGTTACGAATTTTAATAAGTTTGATGATTAATAAATTTGTGAGTTCTCAAATTGAGTGCTTCTTTCGTTCTTTGCTGATTAAGAACAACCCCCGAACTTGTAGAGTGATTCCAAGTTCAAAAACCCTAGCTTAGAGTTGCCTTATTGGTTTGATCAAGCATTCTAGGTGCTGATTCCTCGAGTTCTTGTTCGTTCCATAAGGAGGTTCAAAGCTTCCTTGAATTTTCGAGTTGTTCATCTTGCGTGTTCAAGGCTTTGGTGCTGATTCTAGAGTCTAGTTCATCCAAGGGGAAAGGTTCGAAATTCATACTTGGTCTTTCAAGCAATTCCACGTTCGTCCGCGCGTATCAATTGGTATCAGAGCTAGTCTTGAAATTCCAGGTTTTTCTAATCCAATTTTTCCTTTGGAGAAATTTGGATATATCCTTTTTTATTTTTCTTTAATTCGTTCTTGAGTTGTTTTTCAAAGTGCTTCGTGCCTAGCTAAACAACTTGTGTCTTTCCTTGTGTTTCTTCTTTGTGTCACGTTTGTTTAAAAATAAAAAAAAAATTCGTGCATAATTTTTCCTTGAATTTTCTTTAAGGTTTTAGAGTCGTTCTTGATTGTCTTCAATCAAGAATTCTAGGTTTTGTGTGGATTTTTGATAATCTTGACTGTTTTTGGTGTTTCTTGAATTTTTGTGTTAAAACCTTTTCAAGAAAAATTAATTTTTGGAGAAACAAGCCTTGGATTGAAGTTTCTTGAAGGTTTTGGGTCGTTTGTGTTGTTCTTGGTGGAAAAAAAAATAAAAAAACCAAAAAAAAAAGAAGAAGAAAGAGGCGTGCACTACAAACCCTAAGAGAAAAGCCGTGCAAAAAAAAAAAAAAAAAGGCGTGCAAGAAGGGAGTAGAAAAAAGCCTTGCACAATCTGTTCTTAATTGTTTATTGGTGTGTTTTGGTGTTTTGAGTAGTTTTCTTGAAGTTCTTGAACTTACCTTGTGAGTTCTTGAATTAAAGAAAACAAGTTTATGAGTTTCCTGAACTTGTCCAGCAATCTTGATTGATTTCTTGAAGGTTTTGGTCAGTTTCTTGAACTTCTTGAAAGTATTGGATGGTTCCTTGAAAGAATCTTGGGTGTTTTTGAGTTTCTTGATTGAAAGAATCAACTTTCTTGGAATCTTGGTGGCTGGAGATTTTGTTCTTGAAAGTTTCTTGAAGTTCTTGGATTTTTCTGGAAATTTTTACTTGCTGGAATTTGATTTCTTGAAGAGAAGTACTTGCTGGAATTTTGTTTCTTGAAGAACTTCTTGCTGGAAATTGAGTTCTTGAATTTCTTGATCAATAGTCTCACTTTTTCTTGAAGAATTGGTTGCTGGAATTTTGCATTGTGTGCTGTGCGAATTTTTCTGGTTATTTTCCAGAAAGTTTTAACGTTAAAAAGGGGGAGTTTAGCACATTTTTCTGGAAGTTTTGGGGCTATTTAGTTGAGTTTTGGGACCAGCTTCTTGCTTGGGATTGATGGGAGCAAGTTCTTGAACTTGATTCTTGAATCTTGATTAATTTGAACTAGCTGGAATTTTTGGCAGATTATTACCTACGAATTTTCTGAAATTTTCCAGCTTGTTTTGATCTTAAAAAGGGAAGAAAAGGAGCTGTTCTAGTGTTTTAAAGGCAAAGAAACAAGTTTCCTAAAAGATAGGAGAAAACCGTGTGTTTGAGGGAGAAAATATAGGAGGAGCTGCATTCTTTTGGAGAAAGAAACCAGGAGGTGATCGTGATTTTGGTGCAGAAACAAAAAAATATTGGAGGCTTTCCAGAAAAAAAAAAAAGAAAAAAAAGAAAAAGGAAGCGTGTTCTTGAGAGAAAAGATAGGGAGTTGGCGCATTCCCTTGTGAGAAGAAGTAGGAGCTTGAGCGTGCATCTTGGGAGAATAATAAGGGAGCAGTCCGTTTCCTTCTTGAGAAAAAATAGGAGTGTCCTAAATTGTAGGGGATTGGGAGTGTGCAAGAGAAAAAAGGAAAGTGTAGTAATTTTTGGTAAAAGGAAAGTGTTTTCTTGTGTGTGCTTGATATTTTTGGAAAGTAGTTTTTATTTTTACACAAGAATATTATTTTCTTTCAAGAGTACATTAAAAATCAAGATTTTTCACACAAGAATACCACACATTAGGGTTTCTAATTTGTGTTCTTCTTGAGTCAAGTCTTGTTTATTCCATCTTTTCTTGAATTCTCTTGATCAAACAATTACTCTAAGCTTATTTTCTTGACCTCTACATTTACTCTTGTGGTTTGACTTCTTGGAGCTTTACAAGGAAGGTTGGGCTAGTTCTTTTCATCAAAGGACATACAAAGGAGCTACTCAAGAGTGGTAAAAGGCTTAGGGGTGAGCACATTTGAGGGAAAAAGCCACAAATACTTGGAGTGATACACGAGGGTTGAGTGTATACACTAAGGGAGTGGTAAGGCTATTTTTCTTCTATTATTATTTTGTGCTACTAACTTTATTTTGCAGGTTTATTCATCATGTCTCACGAAAGTGTGGAACAAAACTTTGATATGAAGTCCATGTGGCAAGCCATGCAAGAGCAATTGGCTCAAATAAATGCTAGAGTAGAAGGCATGGAGTCCGCATTTAAAGGCCAAACTAGGGTTTCCAAGAGACCTACTTATGAAGAGGATGTTCGTGAGCATGAAGAGTATGATTCTGACTATGAGGAAATAATCTCACGCAAAGGGAGGAGGGTGAGAAACCAACCAACTCATGATGGCAATTTAGGGAGCATAAAGATGAAGATTCCATCTTTCCAAGGGAGACTAGATCCTGATGCTTACTTGGAATGGGAAAGAAAGGTGGAGCATATTTTTGCATGCCATAGCTACACTGAGGAGAAAAAGGTACGTCTTGCTGTTGTTGAGTTTACTGATTATGCAAGCATTTGGTGGGATCAACTCAACAAAAATCGCATCAAATATGGAGAGGAACCCGTGGCTACTTGGTCCGAGATGAAGAAGATTATGAGGAAGAGGTATGTGCCAAGTTACTACACTCGTGATCTCCATTGGAAGTTGCAAACATTGAGGCAAGGTACCATGTCGGTGGATGAGTATCATAAAGAATTGGAGAAATTGATGATTCAAGCCAACATGGATGAAGAGGGAGAAGCTTTGATGGCTAGGTTTATGGGAGGTCTAAACCCTGAAATTAGATCTCGTGTGGAGTTGCATCACTATGTGGAGATGAATGACTTGGTGGACATGGCCATCAAGATTGAAAGGCAACTTAAAGCCATGAAGCCACGCAACTTTGGCTCATCATCATCACGACCTCAATGGGAGAATCGTTCCTTTGACAAGAGAGAAAACCGCGGACCTTCTCAACAAGCTATTCAATCTGTGAGGGTCAAGCAAGAACCATCTTCCACAAAGCCTCAAGCAAAGAGTAAGAATGAGCCTAACTTAAAGCTTAGTGAGGTACGTTGTTTTAGATGCCAAGGTTATGGACACTATGCTGCAAATTGTCCAAACAAAAGGGCTATGATGATCCTAGATAATGGGGATGTCAAGAGTGTTACTTCTAGTGATGGTGAAGAGGAGATGCCACCTCTTGAAGGAGGTTCTGATACTGAAGAAGCAAACTTCTTTGGTGGTGATCGTGGTGAACTCTTGGTTACTAGAAGAGCTTTAAATGTGCAACATAAAGAAGATGAGGAGACACTACAAAGAGAGCACATCTTTCATACGCGCTGTACTGTGCTCAATAAGGTATGTAGCTTGATCATTGATAGTGGTTCTTGTACTAACGTTGCTAGTACCTTATTTGTAGATAAGTTGCACTTGGAGACTGTGGAGCATCCAAAGCCCTACAAACTTCATTGGCTTGATAATCAAGAAGAGATCAAAGTGACTAGACGTGTGCTTGTTACTTTCTCAATAGGCAAGTACAAAGATGAAGTTTGGTGTGATGTTGCCCCAATGCAAGCATGCCATATTCTCTTAGGGCGTCCTTGGCAATTTGATAGAAGAGTTTTGTATGATGGATATAAGAACAACTACTCATTTAGGTGGGAGGATCGCAAGATTGTTCTTAATCCAATCATGCCATCTGAAGCTCATGCTGACCAAGTTAGAATTGCACGTGATTTCCAATTAAGAGAAGAAAAATCCAAGGCCGTGCAACAAGAGAAAGAAGCGAGCTTGAAAAAGATGAAAAGTGAGGGAAAGAATGAGGAAAAGAATGAGAGGGAAGTCATGCAAAGTAGAAAGAGTGAGGAGAGTGTTTCTTCTACAAGAGCAAAGAAAAGAGAAAACAAGAGTGTTTTGCTAGCCAGATCAATAACTCTTGTATGCATGTACTCTAAAGAAGAAGTATACTTTACTAACTCACTTTATAACTCTTTTCCTAGTATTTTTGTGGTGATTTTCCAGGTTGATACTCATGGAGAGATGCCACATTATTGCTGTTTTGTAGTTAGTTGCCATTCAAGAAGCTTGGAAGTTGACAAAACCGTGGTGAAGGAGTTGAAGCCAAGTTCAAACGCCACATTGAGCTTGACGACTATGATGGATTCAACTAATTTGTGGCCTATGTTTTCTTGTTTTAGTTGTTTTAAATTGCTAATTTAGTTCATTCTTGAATATTTGTTTGGTTAATTTAGATGATTGTGTTTTGCATCTAGCATGTTTAAATTCGCCTAGTGCAATCTGTCCAAAAGACTTTCTTATGTTTTCTCATTTATATTTGGACAATTTTCAATTTATTTTATGTGATATATCATGCAATATTTGTGTGTTTTTGTTACATCGTTTGAATTATTCTAGTGAGTTGATTGCTGATGTTTTTCGCATTCTAGGGCTTATTAGGCATAATTCACATGATGCTCATTTTCTTAGTTCACGTGATGTTTACTTAGATTCTTTTTATAAGTCTTTGTTCAACCATAAATTTTATCTTGTTAGTAATTGTTATTCTGAGTCCAATTGTGGTTGCATAGACTTTGGAAATCGTGTTATTCTTTTCCATGTTTTTAGGGATAGTTTGCATCTAAATATGTTTATTCTTCTTAAGTTAGAATTTGTTCTTGCATCTTATGTTTCAATTTGCATTGAGTTTCGCATTCTAATTCATACGTCATGTATAACTATCATTCGTGTTTATTTTTCTGTCAGTCCTTTAGTTACTTATGTTAGCTTATATGATCTCGCAGATTCGAGGACGAATCTTTTCGAGGGAGGAGGGATTGATGTGATCCTAGAAGTGCTTACAGTCTTGATTCTTGGATATTCTCATGGAGCAACTCGTTTGGACCAAGATGAGATCAAATCATGGCTAATCATGAGGGGAACGTTCAAGCTTTTGTAACTACCATGGTGTAATTCGTGACTTTGGGCCTATCAATGGACTTGGTGATCAAGCTATTCAAGTGTGTTCATTGGGCCAAGAGTTTATGCATTGGTTATGGATTAAATACACATTCAAAGAAGGTCCGATTAAAGTTTCTAAGTGGTCCATAACATGTTTTTAAGATGCTGGTTTGGTTGGACTTGTTGGAAGGCCTTTTAAAGATGCAAGATGGAGGCCCAATGGTGCTTAAAAGGAGGTGTCCAGTCCATTAACAATTTTTGGACGAATTTTTAAGTTTAATTCTTTTATGTTAAGTTTTCTATTTTGTTTACAAGTTGTAACCTCTTAGAAAGTTACCATATTGTGTTAGGTTACAACTAGTGCTCTTTGTTAAGTTTCTAGAACTTTCTACAAGTTGTTATGCAAGCCTATTTATAGGCCAAAACACTGTTACGAATTTTAATAAGTTTGATGATTAATAAATTTGTGAGTTCTCAAATTGAGTGCTTCTTTCGTTCTTTGCTGATTAAGAACAACCCCCGAACTTGTAGAGTGATTCCAAGTTCAAAAACCCTAGCTTAGAGTTGCCTTATTGGTTTGATCAAGCATTCTAGGTGCTGATTCCTCGAGTTCTTGTTCGTTCCATAAGGAGGTTCAAAGCTTCCTTGAATTTTCGAGTTGTTCATCTTGCGTGTTCAAGGCTTTGGTGCTGATTCTAGAGTCTAGTTCATCCAAGGGGAAAGGTTCGAAATTCATACTTGGTCTTTCAAGCAATTCCACGTTCGTCTGCGCGTATCAGAGTCGCCACTTGGTAATGAGTTAGGGTGTACCAAGTCACCCGAGAAATCATTTAACAAAACAAAAATAAAAATTTTAGAAAAATATTTTAAAAACCCTTTTTTGACTCTGGTCTACTGAAAAACGAGAGAAAAAGGTCCAGGAGTCACATTTGAAGAAAGGGAAGGCAAAGGCTTGTGCCTAAGGCACCCTTTCAACCTAGCCGAGACTAGTTGCGAGGTTTAATCAAAATTTCCTAAATTAATCCTAAATTCTATCGCGTTTTGGATGTGTCTAAATGAATGCAAATGCTAAGTCTAAATGTGAATATCGAGAGGGTCTGTAACACCCTAGAAATTCATGCCAAAACTATTTATTTTGTATCATGTTCATTAGAAGAAAAAAAAATGATGGCCGAAAATTGTGGAAAAAAAAAATGAGCATATTGTACTTAGTTCTTTAAGAGTTGTACCTAGCATCTCTTGCAAGACTTATGTGAAGATAAATAACAAAAAAATTCTTTCTAATTAGTTCATGCCAAGTGTGGTCTTTCATGGAGAAGAAAAGTCAAGACTTCTTTAACTTTGTCTTGTTTTAATTGGTCCATTTTTTTTCCAATTCTTTTCCATTTCTTTTCTTCCTACTTACCCAATTTTTCTCTTCTTTTTCTTCTTGCTGGCCGGCTGCTCTTTCTCCATTTTTCTCTCCATTTTCTTTCAATTTTCTTGGATATTTTGCTTCCATTTACTCATTTTCCAACCATAGAAATTAAGTGGAACTTCCTCCTAAGCAACTATCTTGTCTACCTAGAGGTATTTCCCATGAATTTCTCCTTTAATTTCAAGTGTAAGATTATAGTTTTAGCTCTTAAGTTATGTTTTTATGGTTAAGTAAGATTGATTTTTGGCCATGAATATGAAGTTTTATTCCATGAATATGAAGTTTATGGACTTGTATGACTTGTAGATAGTGATTTAAACTTGAAATGACATGATTTAAGTTTGATTTGGTTGAAGATTTAAGCTTGAACTTAAGAACACTTAAACAGTCATGCTGGACCAGTTTTAGTAAAACTTTCATAACTTGGTGTAGATAACTTGGATTCGAATGATTCTTGTTGTTTTAGAAACTAGATTCATAGGGCTTTAAAAAGGTATAAAGCTTGCACTGGTGGTTCATTGTGTATTAATCGCAGAAAGCTTGCAAAGTTGGCTGAAAATTCGGTTCTGCGTAAACAGTTTTGATGAAGAGCCAACTTGGGGGCTGATTTTGAACCTGTTCTATTTGGAATTTTAAGTGATGATCTTCATGAAAGTTGTAGCCCTATAAACGTACTTTCAAACCATGTAATCACAATTCCCTAGTTCTTAGTGGATTGACCCCAGCAAGGGCACGAAGTTGGCTGAAAACCAACCCTGTGCAGATTTGGGTGATGATTCTTGGAGTAGGGATTTTGAATTTGAGTGGAATCTTGATTGAATTTGGGTTTAAATTGAATATATAAGTTGTAGTACATGTTGAATGGATTGGATGGTTGATTTTTCTTGCAGGTTTTAAATTTTTGGGTTAGTCCGGTTATAGGGGAAGTGCTGCCGAAATTTTGGTAAAACCTAGGAAATAAAAGTAATTAGGCTATGATTTAAGGCTTTATAAGCTGTAATTTAGTGATTTAAGCATGCAGAAATTTTCGTAGATTAGCTATTAGTGAAATAAACCTTTCCGAGCAAAACCCTAGAAAGACTTGGGGTATTTCTTGAATTTCCTTATGAAATTTCTTAGATTTTAGTCAGGATTTTTATACGATTATTTCCTCGTGAATTTCAGGATCCGGAAAGTGAAACGCAATCATATTACGAAATCTTTTCTTAGGCTTCAGGTGAGTGTTCCCTTACTTGTGCTTATGAGTGTTTCTTCATATATACATGTTGCATGTCCAAATGTGATTTTATTTGTACTTGATACTCGTGACATGTCTCAATGTAGTATGTGAGTGTCCTTATGTGTGTACGATACATGAAATGTTATGTCATACTTGAGAAATGTTAAATCATGAAATGTTACGTTAAATTGGTACTTGTTATTTTATGACCTATGTTACTTGAGGAAAGATGTGTACTTTATCGCATCTATTCCGCAATGTGTTAAATGCATTCACTATCAATGTGTTACTTGTGCTTGCGACTTCCGTGGTTAACTTCATTGTTTTCCACGGTTAGTCAAATTGGGTGAGATTGGGTGAGATATAAGGTGTTGGGCGATATTCGGTGCTTGTTAATGTTCATATCTGAGTAGAGTCCTCGAAGAGGCTAACTCATGATTGAACTTGAATCCTTGGGTGAGAATGGGGTGATATAAGGTGCTGGAGAATATAGGTGCTTGATATTCTTTCCGATAAGAGTTTCATTCCTCAAAGAGGGTAACTCCGGATTGAATTTTACGAGTATGCTGGACCTGAGCTTGCTTCTGCAGTGAGCCCGTATCTGCCATTGACTATATGATACTTCATTTTGTGTGTTTCTTGTGTCATGAACTTGTTAATTGTTGTCACTAAATGTTACCTGGTTATTGGCATGCTGCTTGTCTTGGACACTCACTGGGCTATTATAGCTCATCCCGTTCATTTGTTTTCTTTAACCAGGTTTTTCCAAAATACTAAAGCTGGAAAGCTGCTTTTGGATATAGTAAATGTTTTGCTTCATGTATTTTGATAGCCCTAAATGTGTAGGCTTTTATTGTAAATATTATTTATATTTTGTGATGTAAAACTCTTGTGATATTTATACTTTCAAGTGAATCCTATGAATGTATTTAATATGAGTGTATTTGATTTTGCTTTATTTTTAAGTTAAGTACGCTCGGATATTTGCATGAGTGCGTGATTCGAGACCTGGCGAGAGCTAGGCAGGCAGTCTGCTAAGCCCTTTGGTGCGCCTCTGGGTAAGGTGGGGCTGCTACAGGGTCAAAATGTTCCGTCGAGGCATGGTCGAGATTATCGTATTAATTACGAAAACTCGAGTCGAGATCTCGAGGGAGTCACGAGTTTTATGTAAAATGTGATGCAAAAAGAAAAGAAAATAATAATGTATAGTAAGTGAAGAAAGAAGGTGGGTATGCAACATGATGGGTGCGGGGGAATAATAACTCGTGACTGAATGTTTCTACTCACGGAGGGGGGAACGGCTTGTACGCCACCGCTTCCCACGTGAGTAGTCGACTATTTCTAGTCGAATCACACAAATGTCCTAATTTCTAAGTGAAATGCAACCTAAATGTCATGCATTTTAAAAATGTGTCAATAATAATAATAATAATAATAATAATAATAATAATAAAATCATGCCAAATGGAAAGAAAACTAAAACTGTGTGAAATGTGAAATGCGCACGAATGCACCTAACACTAAAATGTCCTAAGGGTCTAGCATTGGGCTAGCCCGTTCTAAAAATCCCACTAGCGTTAGACTAGTGGGAAAAGAATAAAGCCACAACTAGCGTTGGACTAGTGTGGTGACAGAATACCATAAATCATGAATTAAATATTAAAGCATGAATTCAAAGCAAATTTAACACATAAAAACATACGAAATCAAGTAAGAGCACATAACACATAGGCATAATATCTAGATGCAAAAATTCTAATGAAAGCGGTAAAGCAAATAAGCACGTAAGTATGCAAAAGCTAATAAACCCTAACTATTACATCAGGGGCTTAATTTTACAATTTAAAAAAAGAAAAAATTAAAAATACCCTATCTATTACACTTGCTATCTAAATATACAAAAATATTTGTAAACAATATAAAAAGAAAATAATCTAATTATTACATTGACTAGCTAAATACATGAATATTACATTTTTCGTCAAAATAATAAAATTTAAAATTAAATAACACAAAATAAATAAATACGCAAAAAGTGCATAAAATAAGAAACGCATAAAAAATGCATAAAATATCACATTAGAGTACGTTGGAGCACATAAAGAAGCAATTAAAAGGTAACGAAAATACCTTTTTGAAGACCCGGTACAAAAGCTTAAAAACGAACACACAAGTTAAAGGGACAACTATTTGATAAAATAAAGAGTAAAATACGAAATACTAACATATTAGAAGAATGTAAATTATAGCAAGTTAGAAGGGGAAAATAAAAAGTAGAGTAAATTAGGGCCAAATAGTAAATTTAAACTAATTGGGACAAAAATAAAAAATCTACACAAGTCTAAGGGCAAAAATGTAATTAACGCAAATTGGGGGGCAAATAGTAAATTCTAACAACTATGGGGACTAAAAATAAAATTCTATAAGACTTGAGGGGTAAAATAAAAACAATAAATCTAATGGGGTAGCGATGCAAAATTAAAGTAAATCGGGTGGACAAAACAATAAATTCAGCAAGTATAGAGGGATTCGCAATTTGAAGGCCTTAATTGGAAGAATATAAAATTTGGAGGAGTCAATTTATAAGTTAGGAGGAACTCAATTACATCAAACAATAAATCTGTAGGGGCAAGGGCAATATTAACAATATCAAAGAAAGAGGGCTTTGACATAAATATTATTTTATGGAGGATTAAGTAAAACTAAGCTAGATTAATTATATAAAACTACTTAAATACTAGAATAATTAATAAATTAAACTAAAACTGAACCAAATCACACCTAATTAAGAAATTAACTAAAATGAAAAACTAAAAATCATAAAAAAAAAATCCCTAAACTCCCCTTTTTTTCTCAAAAAATTTCTTTCTCTCTCTTGTTTTTTTTTAGATTTTCTTCTTTTTTTTCTTCTTCTTTCTTTTTTCCTTTCTTTCCCCGTTTTTCTTTTCTCTCTTTCTTTCTTTTTCCTTATTTCTCTCTTTTTTCTTTTCCTTCTTCTTCCTTTCTTCCCCCGATTGCCTTCTACTCTCTTTCTTTCCCATCTCTCTACCTCTCTTTCTGTGTCCCTCTCTCTCTCGGTCCATCTCTCTAACGGTCCAAACCTGCTCTCTCTCTCTCTTTCGCATCTCTCTTTTTCTTGATTTTGTCCAGCTCCCTATCTTTCTTCCCAGGGCATCAAACGAATTTATCAAATCAGCTTCTCCTTCAAAACAAAGGAGGGAAGGTAGACAGAGGAGATGGCAGTGAGGGAGTGGGCGAATGGATTTGGAGAGGAATTGGGCGGCATAGGTGTTTACAAGTAGATTTGTGTGACTGGAATGTTGATGGTGGGTAGAAAGGTGGGGATTTGAGGGCTTGTGATGATTGTACAAATGGCGGTGGTGGTGAAGTGGCTTGGGGCGGCAGATGATGAGAGAAATGAAAGGGCCATTGTTGGTGGTCCAATTGATGTTTAATTGCTGTTTTTGTGCAGGTTTGAAGGAGAAGAAAATGGCATGGTTTTGTGGATGACCACTGCTGCTGGGCATTTATGGTTGTGAGGGTCTGGTGACGATTGGAGCAGTTGGTTGAGATAATTGTGGGCATGTGGTGCAATTGTGT